>JAWWEW010000131.1:65797694-65964632 GCA_035583185.1 Anabacerthia variegaticeps
GAGGAGGCGGCCGCTCCCGCCGAGCCCCCGGGGCGGAGCGGGGGGGGGGATGGGGATGGGGACGGGGACGGGGACGGGGATGGGGCTGGGGATGGGGATCATGAGGGGGGCGGCTGATCCCGCCGAGCCCCCGGGGCAGAGCGGGCACCCGCTGGGCCCGTGGGCGGGGGGATGAAGTTGTCTCCGCGCTCCCGAGGTGGCTCCACGCACCGCGGGGGCGCACCGTCCCGTCCCCTTCTCCTGGCGCTCCTTAACTGCGCGCTTTCTGGAAAGAGGCGGCGGGAAGGGGCTCAGGGGGAGCATCCGTGGCTCTGTGCATCCGTGGCTGTGTGCATGCAGCGCTTTGACTCAGCCTAGCACTCGGGCAGCAAATGGCCCACGCACCCACTGTCCCCCGCAGGGCTGCCACGCTGTACCCCGACGTGAAGCCACCTGCTTCGAGCACCCTGATTTCACCCACCCGCACCCATAATTGCTGTGTGACACTGATGAGAGTAATCACAGCCTCCAAGCGACTCTGAGTGTTTGCTGCTGCTAACTGGACAAGCTCCTTATTAAAAAAGTCTGATTAAATATATCTAGTTACAAATATGATTACAAGGATCTAGTCACTATCATAGTTATGTTTTGGGATATTGTGGTCATCTCAGAGACCCCCAACACGGCCGAGTTGCTGAAGTGACATGCATCACTTGCTGCTGACAGCGAGCTGAGCTGCCTCATACAGAGAAGTCACAGCTCTGCTTTAATCCCACTTGACATAGCAGCTCCTTCGCCGAAAATAGACGCAAATATTATCAGAGCTGAAAATGCTCTGCAGAAGGGGCCCAAAAAACCCAACCTGCCTAAGAGTCAAGCTGAGTTTTTTGGGGACAGGGGAAAAGCCGGGCAGTGTTGAGGTTCGGCTTTCAGCGAGGGCAAACAGCGGGGATCACTCGTGGCCGCTGTGGAGGGCTCGGAGTTCACACTGTTGTTGCTGCGACCGGGATCTGTCTTGACACCTTTATCAGGCACAGAGACTCTGACATCTCAATACTGTTGCATTGTGTGGGGGAACCATTGAGACGGCGAGGAAATCCTACATGTCAGCGGAGACCCTCGCTGGTGACACCGGTGGTTTAAAGGAAAACAATGGGGGGAAAAGCAGACGTATAAATAAAATGTGGTTATTTCACCGTCACAGAGAAGGCTTGGCAGCACGTCAAGCTGCACGATGTTTGCTCTCATAACTGCTGGGCTGGAGGTGCCAGAAAATCACTAAAAATTAAACAACAGCGGCACAATTGTAACACTGCACGAGGAGTTGTTGGCGTCATTATTTTAAAGACAAAGTTGCAAAAGAAGGGCCAAATTTTGCGCTCAAGTCACCAGGGTAAGGTTGTTGTTGTAAGATATTGTTAGTATTGTTACTAAATGCATTAATATTGTTACTACTAAGACCTCATTTTCCAAGAGGAGAGCAGCAAAGGAGGATCAGGAGCTTTCCTAAGCCAGCAGCTAAAACAAAAACATCCGTGGGGATTCAGTGTGGTTCCTCGTGCTGAATTTTAGAAGTGCCACAGTGGCTGTTCCCTTGTGTCAGGTGAAGGCAAACACTTCCCTGATGCTCCTGGAGTAACAGGATGGAAATGGCTGATACGAACCTGGGGAGTTCTAAGGTTGCTGGGAGATATAAAGGTCTGCACCTTGGATCAAGTCAGCTCAGTCCTTTAGTGGTCTTGAACTGCTTTTCATTTGGAGGAAAACTAAAAATTATAACATTTGGAAGCCCTTTACAACAGGAAATCAAAGGGGTATTGAGATAGTCTTGTATGAAGGACTTCAAGGTTTGCAGTTTTCCCTGGAGAGGGATATTTTTAGGTTTCCCATTTATTAACCTCTGGTGCAGCACACTCATGTGGGGCTGGGGAGCACAGACCCGATTAAGCACGGGTTTTCTGATGCTGCTTCATCACTGTGGTGGCCACCGTAACAGAGCCCGGGATGTAGTGTTGTGCAGCAAAAACTGCAGCTCTGGACTGTGTCTCAGTCACGTTTTTACTATTTAGAAAAAAAAAAAAAAGGTCTATGCACATAGACTAGTAAAGCCTTCACAACACGATTGCATTTATTTTAGCACTGTTATGCCATAAGCCATATATTAGCCCCAAAGTTTTTTTCATCTCCCTCAAGCTAGGAGCTTGTACCCCCCCTTCATGCAGGGATACAATCTATGCCAACATGTTTATTCTCCTTTTACCCTTTATAAACATTCCTTTCCCAGAACTTTATATTTGTTTATCCCTTAATATCCAGAGCTGTCAGCGATGAAAATCAACTCCCTTTCAGCAGCTCAGGGATGGTGAGTGCCTGTCCTTTTTTGAGTGAGTGGTTGAAATACAGCATGGTCAGCAGTGCTCTCAGTGTCCAAGCTTGTCACTGTCATGCTCTTCCATCAGCCCAGACCCCACTGGGGGCCTGGCCACTGAAAGTGGCTGTGCTGGAAAGGTTTTTGGGGAGCCTTGCAGGCCCTCTGCGCATTGGTATGGCT
This sequence comes from Anabacerthia variegaticeps, assembly GCA_035583185.1. Classification (NCBI taxonomy): domain Eukaryota; kingdom Metazoa; phylum Chordata; class Aves; order Passeriformes; family Furnariidae; genus Anabacerthia; species Anabacerthia variegaticeps. The sequence goes on from JAWWEW010000131.1 coordinate 65,800,225, forward strand.
AAAACCCCTCTCTCTTTTCAAGCCTCTCCAAAGCCCTGGCTGAGAGGGAGGCGTCTAATCTCTCTCTATGAAAGTGCAACCTGTTGATAGTCTCAAAATAAACTAAATGAAGGCTGCTGTCGGCAAAATTGGCTCCAGGTGTGAATGCTTTTAGCAGTCCCTTCTGCCTTTCTGTCCAGAAGGTGGGAACAGGACAGGCTGTCAGATGCTTGTCCCAAAGCCCTTGGGACTGAGGCTCTGGAGAGGCATGAAAGGAGAGAGAGGTTTTAGCCATCCCAGTGTGCCATCTTTGGTGACACTGCTGGCGGAAAACATGTGATGAGACTGGGTGTGATGCCACAAGCCACTTTCCTTTCCCCTGCAATCCCTCCAGTGCACTGTGAAGGCTCTCCCCTGCATATCTGTACTGTCAGATGTAGCATGGCAAGCAGTGGGGCTCAGGCACCACCCTGAGCTAATGCAGCAGTCCTGGGCTCAACAAGGATCTTGCGAAAATGACACTGGGGACTGGTGCTCCTATGCATCTGTTACTCATAGGAGCTGCTTCCTTAGCCAGCAGAAAGCAATTCCTGAATCAGTACTAGTGGGAGCAGGGCAAAAAGGTAGGTGAAACTTTAATTCAAATTTTAATATGCTGGCAAGCTTGATCAAAGACATGGTCACGTGAGTTGCAGAATTGTATCAGGTTAGGTATATGCAATAAATATTGCCAAATATTTCTTATCAAATCTGGGACTTGTTGGCCAACTTCTGAGCCAGCCTGAGTGTTGTGGCCCCAAAATGCTGTAATAAGTTGTTCCTTTAGCCCAGCCTACTGTTACGAGCTCACATGAGAGCGAATTAAAATATTGGTTCAGAGATCAGTGTCAGTGAGTGTGAGTAGAATCCCAAACTATCCATCCTTAGCATGCAAGAGTTAAATAGCATCAGTGGATGCCGACACTGGGGTATGTTTTCCAGAGCTCATGTCACTACCTATTTATATCAATAAGGTGCATTGGAATGACTAAACCACTTTTTATTAGCTAGCCAGCCCAAAGGACTGCAATTGCAGGCTGGTTTATTGAATTTCAAGCAGAAAAGTCGTTGTTGCTAAGATTAAGAATCCAAATGATTGTCAGGGTAAACACTTTGAGCAGTTAAGCACCCTGTGAAGGCTCTCTCTGTGCCTGCACCCTCTGCAAGCTGGTTGCAACACAACCGTATCCTGTGGGATTTGTTTCCCACTGAACAGCATGGAGTAGGCGAGGAATAGAGGGCTCTGCAAGAGGTGAGTTCTTTGATTTGAAGTGAAATAAGAAGAAATGAGTGAACTGGAGAGACAGGCTGAGTCTCTTTTGCAAGAGCTGCGTATGAGGAGGTGCTGCTAGAGGTAAAATTATTTGGCAGCCTGGAGAGCAAAGCAGGCGATTGGAGAAAGTAGAGAGAAAAAAAAACTGGAGCAAGCCTGTGGAGGGTGTGAGAAGCAAGGATTTAAAATCAGACCTTGAGATAATGCTGACTCAGCACAGCAGCTGCGTAAGCAGCCAGGGCACTGCACCAGGGCTCTCAGAGGTGTCATTGACCCTGGGTGTTCCTGTCCTTGGAGTAAACCAAGACAATGCTCTGGAGCCCGAAGAAGAGAAGACGGATATCACTTCTGCCTGCCAGAGCTGTTCATGCCATGGCCACATGGGACATTTCAGGCAAATATGGGTGCACAGGATTGCACTTGTGGGTATAGCAGGACACTTTACTTTGAGGGGCATTTGAAATGAAGCCACAACCCATTTAAGCCCCCACCAGCCTGTCCAGACTGGTCCCTGTGAGGAAAATTCACACACTGCCAAGATGAGCTGTATGCTCCTGCAAGCCACAGTGCAGGACAAGTGCTGACACAATGCTGTGTCTGACACCAGTCTTGCTACATCTAAACCTCAACTTGTATAGCTGTCTTGCAATTCCCAAGGTAGTTTTATTTTTTCAAAGACCACTGCAGAAGCTCCATTCTGGGTATATTCTACTGCAGAGACAGGGTGGGTGGATTGGATATTTGATATTAAATATGTAGTACATATTACAGATTTGTGTGACTTTATAGTTTTACTGGCCTTTGAAATAAGAAGCAACAAGCATATGTATCCCAGATTTCATGTGCATGTCCAGCAGCTCTGCAGTGGAAAAGCAACTAAGGCTCTATACAAACGGAAGTAATTCTATAGGGGATATTTAAATGTTATTATCCCCGTGGTGCACTACCTCATTCCAAAGCCCAGGAAGGTGAACTGCCTTCCCAAATACCAACTCCTGGTCTGCAGCTTGGCTTGTGGGACCACATCCAAATCTGCCACAATAAAGTGATAACTATTACAGAGATCTTGTGCTTTTGCAGAAATGTGATTTCCTCATGGAGTGTGCTGGATGTCCAGATCAAACACGATGAAAAATGCAACGTGTGGTCAGAGAGGTTTGGCCTCCATCAGCCCCAAAAGACCTCTGTGTAGTAATTGTGGCATAAATAATTTCATTCACCATTAAGAGAAAAACGTTTGTGGTGTGCAAAGCAGCAGTTACATAAGAAATTGGATAGGAGGCAAGGAGGCATTGACTTTAAGACATTGCATGAAGCCAATGCCTTTAATCAGCAAGGGAAATGTTTGAATGTTAATAGAACTAACAATGAAACCGGAGTCATGTTTTGACAAGTATTTCCAAACATTCCAGGAACACTGTGATGCTCTAGCAGCCTCTTTCCAAGGGAGGGAATTGATTGTTCGAGTTATAGCACAGTTAGAAATGTGCAAACAGCCTTGCCTGCACCTGTGGAGCTGTGATGCTGTGGTGGGGAGGGGCAGGCAGTGGTCCTGGTGACACTGGAGGATATGGACAAATGAATGTTTTTAATAAATGAGAGCTAAAATTTCTAAACCAGACAAATATCCTGTATGCTTCTTAGAAGAGAAGACTATTCTGACCGCTGGGAGTTTTTTTCTGAAATAGAAATTCTCTTCTTTATTATCCTTTTATATGAAGATATTGATCATGATGCATATTTCCAGAACATGGTGATGGCTCCCACCTCTAATGCATTTTGCCCCAGTTTTTTTTGCATATACTTTAAACATGTTGGCTCTAGATGTTCTGAATGGAAACCCTGAGTCATTTGAAACATGACCAGAGAAGTTCTGGGGGACAGATGAATTTTTGAGAGCCAGCCCTGCAAGGCCTGCATGGATTTGCCATGCTTTTCCCAGCTAATTTTGCTTCAGGTCAATGGATCGGATGAATCATTAATAAGCATTTGGAAACACTGGGTGCCAGGTACCACTGATCTTGAGCACTGTGTAAAAGATTCACTGGCAGGTCAAAGGTTTTTATTTATGGAGAAGACCCAAGGTCTACCCCCAGGTTTGCCATTAACTGTGTGACTCTAGAAACTCTCCACCCTCTTTGAGCATCTCTTGTCTCTTCAATATATTGTTGCCCATGTATGCTTAGGCTGAAAACCCAATATAACTTCAAATGAAGTTAGAAGACACCTGCAGTCACACTGGGCTGTCCCTTTGGTCAATGAGAACTATATGCCTCCAAAACACATTTCCTATAATGGTGCCTTTCTCTCTCTGCTCATAAAGGAGGGATCCAGGATGCTCAGCTGATGAAACAGGGCTGTTTTCATCCCATTTTAACAGCCTCCAGTGTTGTTTTTGGATGGTGGAGGGGGCTTCAAGGCTCCACTGTGGGGATGTAAAGAGAAACAGGGTTACCCTTAGTGCACTGCACGGGCTACAAGTGCCAGGGATGGCCCAAGATGGGAAACTCATAGTCTCTGAAGGTTTAATTTCTCCAAACTAGCACCTTGCTGGAGGTCAGGATCTGTGGCCTCATGCATTTCACAGAGTATGATTTCCCATTTATGCATCAGCATTAAATCCAAAAGATAGCAATTTCTTTGCAAATCCCACTCAAATATGTTTTCAGCACTAGTGAAAGGTAAATAGATATTTCTGAAGGAATTTTTACAGAATAACTCCAGTCTTCCTTAAAAAAAAAAAAAAAAAAAGGAAAGCCAGCCAGAATAGCCAGCGGTTTCCAGTCAGTGGTTTTCAATCTTTTTCATTTGCAGACATCCACATTTTTTACCAACAGAGCTTCAGCCCCTTACACAGTTAAATTGCAGCCTACTGACAATAGGCTTATTTTTCTTGTGAAGTTTTGTAGACCATTCAGAAATCAGTGCACCCTGGAGACCCACAAACTGCAGTGAGGCCAATTGAAAACTGCTATCTACTTCTGTAACTAAATATGATGGTTTTTTGCCATATATTTATACTAACAGTCTACTTCTGTCTCTACAGTGTCTGGAATCTGTGGGCTTGCTAGTTAGGAGGGATAGAGATTTGCTCCAAGGCTGAATCTAAATGTTATTTAAGTATTTGAAATTATTTACTGACATCCCTATGTGGAGTGTGGCTATGACTGTATTTGGGAACTAACATTAATGGACAAAATCAAGTTAATCCTCTTAATCATCAGTTCCTGAACCTGTTGTAATGAAGGGAGAAAAGACTTTAAATGAATCAGAAAAATAGCAATTATTGCCAAAAGGCTTAATGTAGTTTACCCAGAAATTGCTTCTTAATTGGTCTTGGTGGGCTCAAGGGAGGCAGCATGCAAACAGTGAAGGTCTTTGGAATCTCTCTAGCCTAGTGCTGGAGAGCAAACCCCATTTTCTGGGAGGAAAAGTGCAAAGCTGGGCACTTGGTAAACAACAATAAGGAGGCAGCTGCAATATCTGCTCTGGCTCATACAAGTCAGTTGTTTGTGACAGCAAATTGGTGTCCTTCTCCAAATTTTAAGCATAGTATTAATCATATGCCGTGGTAAGACAAAAGAGTTGCATATTGCCAGGAACATATTAGCTCCTTTTTCAATTGAGAACACAAGTAGGAACTTGGTTGAAAAGGGCATATTTTCTCTGTGGCTGTTGATGCCTCAAACCATAGAAATATGAAAATATTTGTAATAGTTTGTATCTTACTACACAGTGGAAGGGGGATAATCACTGTCAGGCTGATTTTTCTGCAGACAGCTGTGCAGTTAGTAAGAAGGGATATCTGCACATGTAAAAAAGGATACCGAAATCAAACAATCTAAACTTTGAAAATGTATTCCTTTCTGCAGCTGACAGTGCCAAAGTTAACCCAGGAGTCAGAAAACACTCTGTCTGCAAAGCAAATTAAACCCACTATTTGCTTCCAGCCATCTGACTGGCTCACAGGGTAATAAGAAAGACAGGGACACTAGGGAAAAGGTATCATTTTTTCTTGAAGGCTGTGTGAAAAATTTTCAGTCACGTCTTTGCCAAAATAGTCTTCTAAATACTTGGTGACTAAATACTTCTAGGTACTTGATTTTATCCACCCTGAATTCATTGAAATGTTGAAGCATGTTCTCACAGGTAGTCACAGTTAATCTGCGTAATCTTGAAATGGCTTCCAGCTTTTAGAAGTTTACATTAAGTAAAGATTATCCAATTACAGTTTTCTTTAAAGATAAGAAAGATAAGGTTGATGGAGAGACATGCTAGATGACTAAAATATGCTGCTTATATTTCATACATTTTTTCACAGTATGCTGTGAGATGATTCTAAATTTAAAATACTGATTTTGACTGCATGGGACTGTATGACATAACACAGTAATTGAAGCACAAATACAACAAATGATGACAATCATGACCATCATTGCTGGTGTCTGTGACACATCATGGCACTACGGATATCATCTTGAGTTATACATTAGCTTTCAAAATGCCTCCATGTTTTTATTTCAGCCAATAAATTACCCGTGGCCTGACTCAGCCACTTGAAAATAAATGGTTACTTTTCAGGAAATTGTAAGCATTATTGGAAAGTCTGAAGTCTGATAAATGTCTGGTTATGGATCATTTTGTAGGAGGAATATTGTGTTCAGAGGAATGAAAAGAGCATTTGGGAGTTTGGAGACAGGAGACGAAGTTGTGCTAACTTTGAGTTTGAGTTCTTTCATTCTCTTACTATGTGTGAAATAGATTGTATTTGCATCTATCTCACTTCAGCTTTAAAAAATATTCCTTTTGTAAACAAGATTTGGCATATTTAAGAAACCTGGTGAATATTGGTCCTGATAAGGCCAAATATTAAATTAATATCCATTTCAATTGTATCAGTAAAGTGTTTCATGGAATGATTGAAAAATAAATATTAGTGTAATGTGTCAAACTGGTAATAAACGCAATTTGAAATAAGGTATTGTGGCTTATCAGAATGAACCTCCCAGCTTAAAGTCAAAGAAAAGCCTTCCTGCAAGTGAAAATACAGGATACACCTAAGGGAAATGGTGTTTCACTTGTTCCCAGGTGCCCAAGAAGGCCAGTGACACCCTGGCTTATACCAGGAATAGCGTGTCCAGCAGAACCAGGGCAGTGAATGTCTCCCTGTGCTCAACACTGGTGAGCTCACACCTCAAATGGTGTGTCCAGGTCTGGGCTCCTCACTGCAAGAAGGACATTGAGGTGTTGGAGTGAGTCCAGAGAAGGCCAGTGGAGCTGGGGAAGGGTCTGGAGCACAGGTTTTATAAGGAACAGCCAAGGGAGCTGTGGGTGTCTAGCCTGGGGAAAAGGAGGCTCAGGGGAGACCTTATTTGTCTCTACACTTACCTGAAAGATGGTTGTGGTGAGGTGGGGATCAGTCTCTTCTCCCAGGTAACAAATGATAGGAGGAGATGAAACAAAGCTGTGCCAAGGGGTGTTTGGATTGGATATCAGAAAATATTTCTTCACTGAAAGGGTGGTCAGACATTGCAACAGGCTGCCCAAGGCAGTGGTGGAGTCACCAGTGGAGAAGTATTCAAAGGGTGTGTGGATGTGGCACTTGGGGACACGGTTTAGTGGTGAACATGATGGTGCAGGGTTAACACCTGGACTCAATGATTTTAGAGGTCTTTTCCAACCTTCATGATTCGTTGATTCTATGAATTCTGGAGCATCATTTCCATCCATGGAGGGTTGTCCTGGCAGCTGGGTGTGCCTGCTGTGCTGCATCCTGGAGGAAAGCTGCCTGAGTGCTGCCCTGAGGCCACCCTGCTCTGAGAACCAGTGTGGGCAATTGCTGTAAATACCTGAATTCAATAAGCAAACAGCATGGTTATGTCGCCAGTGGCACATCTAGTTGTAAACAGCAGCTTAAGGCTATGATTTCAGTCCAACAGTGGTCTAAAAGGCAACAAATACTTATTTCCCATCCGCATTTCTTGCTCTTTCCCCTTCTTTTCTTCCAGCTTCCCTTTCCAACCCACACTGAATTGAGGAGGCTGTGTCCTTTGACAGTGTCATGCTTTGTGTTTTGCAGGTGGTTGAAGGCTTTGTTGTGTTCTCTGAGAAACTGCTGCCTCCCTGTTTGCATCCAGAGAGCCTTGGTAATGGCCAGTGCTGGCTGGGCAGAGCTGGGGCAGTTCTACCCCCAGCCAGTCCCTATCTGCTGGTGGATGCTGAAATGCTAACCATATGCTCAGGCCTGGGAGTGAATAAGAAAAATCCCTCAAATCAAACAGTCTCTTGCAACACTTTTAACAACAAAAGTAGGGTTTTCTTGGTTTTGGTTTTGGGGTTTTTTGGTTGATGACACTGGAAAACTTAAAAATCTGTGAATTTAACTGGGGTCAGTGAAATCTTCAGGACTGAATTCATTATGTCAAGAGACTGTGCCACTCGTTTGGGGAAAAAGGAGAAAGATTTGTACTTTAGCTTTTTCCTTGTCAAAGGTATTTGATGGAGGAAGACTGAAAATGTTATTTTTTTCCATTGGTTATTGTGTACAGTAACCACTTGTCCTTATTCTGGCTCCTTTTATTCTTCTGCACTCAGTCTTTTCCTCCGCCTGCATTTGGAATGGCCCAGCCTCACCTGTGTGTTTGCAATGACCCACGTGAAAGGGAATAAAAAGGTCGTGCCATTTTCACACCTGCAGACTGATGTTTACTTTATATAAAGCTTCTGTATTTTGGGAGCTGGCCATGCTCTGACACCACAGGTCATCACTGGCAAATCCAAGTTAGAAAGCGTGTTGTTTGAAGGAAAAAAGTGCTGGAGGGCATTGCCTGTCCCATGACACCTAAGAGATCAGGGGCATCTTGAGGACTGTTATGAGAGAGGATCTGGGGCAAGAACTGTGGGAGATCCATGTTGAGTTCTGCAGATGCAGAAGAAGCAGGTGGCCTTTATAAATGAGGAGTCTTGCCTTGCCAAAGTCATCTGGTGCTACTTTTGGGGGACTTTCTTTGGTTCTTGCTGTTTTCTGTGTTTCTGACCTTGCTCTGTATTATAAATTTTACTTTCCAAGGATGCTAAAACCTTAAAGGGAAAGCCCAGAGACTGCAGTCCTGTGAGAAGGTGATGAAAGGTAACCCTTCTCTTTCCCAAAGCTGTGTGTATGGCCTTTTCACTGGGCCAGAGAATACAAGAGGTGGGCTCCAGGCAATTTGGGCCAGAATCGGTATAAAGTTAGTTTTCACTTCTCACCTCTCCATATAAACAGTGAGTCTAGAATTTGCCTGCATGAACTTTATTTTTAATTCCAAACGAAAGATGTTGCAGGAACTGAGCTGGAGGTGAGTTTCTCAGAAATGAGAGAAGGTGCAAGAAAATGGGGAGAAGCTGAGTGGGTGGGTGGAGTGAAGGGTCTCTGCTTACATATTCTTTGCAGGGATCATTTCCCCTGACGAATGCAGTGCTACACCTCAGCAGTGCAACATGCCAAGGGAATATCAGAGCTTAGCAGAAAGGCAAGGGTTTTGTCCAGGGTGAGTGCAAATGTGAGGAGAAAACAGCACAGGCATCAAACTGCTATGGTGCATGACTCCATCCTGAGTCTGGGATTCTTCAGGGTCTTGTAAAGCAGCCAGCAAGTGCCTCTGGAATATCAGGTGCCCTTTGCCCACAGATCCGCCTCATGAAGTGGAGGCAAGAACTCAGACACTCTTGGTCTCTGACTCAATGCTATGACCTCTTTCGAATACTGTGAATCTTCTAAGCAAAAGAGGGTTTGGTCCTGTTTGTTTGCAGTTATTTTCTCTTCGGCCCTTCCTCAGGGTTTTGTTAGCATTGCAAATTCCCATTGCACAATCAGCATTCTTCCAACAGACAGACAAAAGCACTCAAAACTAGCTGCATTTATCACTAGTGCTCGAGCTGGATGAAAGATGGCTGGGTCCTCAGGCACTGGGGGTTACGCCATAACTCCATCCACCCCGGGGGAGCTGCACTGATTTACTACAGCTGAAGATCCCCTTGGTGGAATTTAATCTGGAGAGAGTTTGGTGATGTTCTGATCAAAGGCAGCCTCTGCTGAGGCCAAATTCAAAAGGCTGAAGGATGGGAACACTATGCTTTTGGGACATGCTCTACTCTTCCTTAGGAGGTGGCTGGAGAGTCCGGCTCAGCTTGTTGCACAGCAATGCTGTTGCAGATAACAACCATCTGCATACTTGGCAGTCTCTCTCTGGTTGCATGTCCACCCCTGAGGCAATCGCTGTCCCTTGGATGGCCTGTTAGACCAGGTTTAGGCAGACTGATAAGATTAAAGAGGTGAAAGAAAAGATATGGCAGCAGCAGCATTTGCCCTTGAAAGCACGTTTGCTCAAGGGCCATCACGCAGAGCAGTGTTGGGGAAGACCTTTGCTCCCAGCCCTGTGCCTGGGCCAGGTCCACCTCGAGGATATAGGTGAGCAGGACCAGACAGGTTGCTCTAGCAGCTGGGAGCAGGATTGCATCCATGTAAATAAGTCCTTCAGGGTCCAGCGGGTTTTGAATAATCAAACTATTTGCAAATAAGCAGCCAGTGGTGATGTTTTCAAGAGGCAGGCTGGAGTTTGGTTTGGTTTGTGTTTACCCAGCTGAGCTTCAAACACTTAGTTTTAGCTCTGAAGACACTGAAGGACAGTAGTGGAAACAAGCTGAAAAATGAATTATTTCCTTTTGTCTTCAGCTTCTGCTTACCCATTTACAAGACTCTGAAGAAACTGAATTTGGACGCTTCCCTCAACCATTGGGTATTTAAGACAACTTCTTGGTCATCCCCGTCTAGCTTGAGCTGCTCTTTGCATGTCTTTGGAGTTGCTTAAATCCCATTTTCTCTTTCTTTGATAAATGTCTTGCAGCCATCCCCATCTGTGTTTCCTTCCAGCTGCCTTGTGGCAGGACATCCTCTGCAGATGCTCTGCCTTAATTTTTGGCATGTATCTGCTGTGTGCCTTTCCCTTACTGGGTGATGCTGGACCTTGGATCTGATGAACTCTGGGTCCATTCTGACATCACTGTTGTGGCCAAAGCACAGAGAAGATTAATCCAAACCACGTATCTTTAGCAGCACACAGGTTCAAAGTAGAGGCAAACCTGCCCAAAAAACAGGTAAGTGCATGTGTAGTTACTTCACTGTGCTGCTGGCTTGGACTGCTGCTGCTGAAATGTTTAAAGCTGCTTCAAGGCCTCTCTACAGGTTATCTCCACTATAGAGGAGCCTTTGATCAAGTTCTGCACTGTCTGAAATAAACCCATTTAGGCAGATACATCATTCTTCCCAAGGAATTTGCATCCAAAGTCCTTTGGCTGGCTCTCTGGACCTTCAGAGAGTTTTTCTGGTTTTCTACCCATTTGTTAACATGGGAATAATGTATGAACTGGAGCCTGAGTGATGGCAATTTAAGCTGTAGATTTTTGAGGCTCAAATCTTGGTTAACACTGCTGTGCTGACTGTGGATGTGATTTCCTTCCAGACATTCCTACTGAGCTGCACATTGCTGCCAAGATATGTAAATTGCCTCACTTAGATTCCTTTGCTTTCTAATATCACATCAAGTTAGGCATTACCTGGCTTCTTGTTCAGTTTGCTTTTTTTAATAGCTAATTATTTAACTTGCTTTTTTGCTGATCTGGACAACATTTTGAACTCTGCTTGTATGTCAGTACAGCTCTCATCTAAAAAACTGTGCTGCTAGTAAAATCCAAGTGAAGTAGGGCACTGCTGCTGAGCCACATCAAGCCTGTGTTGCATCTATGTATGTTTTTTCTACTGATGAAATCCTAGGGAATGCCAAGGAGGAGAGGTGAAGGAAAACATCCTCATATGATGTCAGTTGCCTGTGTGAATGCATTTAACTATGCACTCTGCACCTTGATATGAAACATTAATGATGCTTATTCATTTTGCTGGCATAGAGAAACAGAGTGAATCACCACAACGGCATCAGCTAAGGCAAATAAAGCATATTTAACAAGTCCTTCAAAACCAGTGACCTCTGGAGACACATCACAGTCAGTACTGCTGGTCATATTTTACTAGCATCGTTCCTAGAGAGAGGTGTCTCTTTCCTTAAATAGATCAGCTGACTTTAGGGAAAGAGTCTGGAAAAGTAAAGCCCTGGTAATGGTTTAAGGGTGAAGCTCACATGGAAACAACCAAGCCAAGCACCTCAAAGTCTCAAATGGGAATCTTTTTAGTCTAAAGCTGACTTTGAGAGATTGTTCTCCAAACCCTGTGTTGCAAATGTGTTATCTTTTCTTACAAAAGGAAGGTAGATACTTGATTACAAAGCTTTTTCTCAGTTGTTTAATTAAGAGAATTAATCATTAATTTCATCAGCAGTTTCTGTTTTCTTTGTCAGTGTCCTGTGGCTGAAGTTCAGCAAAGCTTTTTGAGGTTTTGGCTCAAGCATCTCAGTCCTCAGAACCACTTTTATTGTGTATTTTGCATTTGTCAGCATTTCCAATAATTGAACCAATTTTGATAGGAACTACCCTCCCTCTTTGCCCAGCAATCCATATTTGCAACAGCCTGTTTTCTTTGGGTACACTGGTACTTTCCTGTTCTTTTGGGTCCCTCTGGACTACGTCTGGGCTACCTTGCTTTAGTTCTTCAGAAGGAACTAAAAATGCAAGTCCCAGGATGCACAGATGCTTTAAAGACTTGGCTATGGCACTCTCCAGTCTTCAGAGGCTGTGGGTCTGCTTGGAAGATACGTCCATCTGCTGTTAGTTGTTGTTTATGGAAGTTGTATACTTAACTTCTGGGCTTCCAGAAAGATAATCAGTGTAAGAAACAGTGCTGAAATCCCTGCCAGGTCCAGCTCTGAGCACTTTGGAAAGTCCTCACCTGATGGCAACTGAAGGTAAAATGTTTCTGTAAGAAAAGGTACTCAGGAACACAACATCCATCTGCCCGAGGCTCTGTTGAAGCTCTGTCTGAAGAAGTGTCTGAAGCTGTACCCCATCACGGCTGCAGGTTTGCTTTCATCAGAGAGCCCAGGTGAGTATGTCCGTAAGTATATAAACTACAGCCTTGCATCCAAAAATGCATTTGAAGAGTGGAATGTATCTCACACAATTTTGAGTGACTACAAATGGGCTCTTAATAGGGGTAGGCATCCCCTCCAAAGGGAGTGGGACTGGTGTCCCTCACAGGGTGAGTTGCAGAGCTCCTAGGACCTGATGAAGGGGATTTTCAGGCTCCTCTGATTCATACAGGGAATGTCCTTGACTGAAACACTGCTGGCTTTAGGTCAAAAAGCTGATTCAGTAGAAGTCTAAACTTCTGTCCTTATGGTGTTTAGGAAACATCCTGATTTACTTAGTTTAAACAAAGGCAGATATCCGGTTAAAATCCCTGGAGCTGCAGCCAATAAGTGCCTTATTTCAGCACTGTGCTTGCAAAGATGACTACTCACCATAAAAACACAGTTCAGGGGAATAAGAGCATTGAAAAATAAATGGATTTAATATTTGAATTAGATGCAGATTCGAAATATGTGAGGAAAGATGGAGCAAGTAGAAAGAGCTGACAAAGAATAAATAGACAGAACCTGGTGACAGCATGCTTAAGCCAGGCTGCTGCACAGGATGTGTTTTTATCTTATATTTGATTTCTTCCCTCACACTGAGTAGGTGAGAAATGGGCTTGCACTGCCAGACGTCTTGGAAAGTGATGATGGTGTGGAGAGGGCATGAGGAACTGCAAAAGGGGCTGCAGGAGAAGACCTCACTGTTGTTAGCAGATGTACCACAGAAGATTGGATATGGGCAGGTTAGGGGGAATGATAGGATATATTTGAGACACATTAATACTTTCTCAGGTTACTCCTGCAAGTTGTCCATACCTCTGGCCAGGTGGGTACTCCGGTGTCTCCAGCACCATTATCTAAGTATCTCATTAACATGAATGGATATCATGGTTTAACCCCAGGTGGCAACTCGGCCCTGCTCAGCTGATTGCTCACGGCATCTCGGTCAGGTGGAGGACAGAATCAGAAGACTAAAAGTGAGAAAATTCATGGGTTGAGATAAAATACAGTTTAGTGGGTAAAGTAAAAGCCTCACATACAAGCAAAGCAGATCAAGGAATTAATTCACCCCTCCCACAGGCAGGCAGGTGTTCAGCCATCCCCACGACAGCAGGGCTCCGTCACACATAATGGTGACTTGGGAAGACAAATGCCATCACTTCCCTTCCTCTTTCCACTTCTTCCCTCAGCTTTACATGCTGAGCATGACACCACATGATATGGAATATCCTTTGGGTCAGTTGGGGTCAGCTCTCCTGGCTGTGTCCCCTCCCAGCTCCTTGTGCAGCCCCAGCCCCTGCACTAGTGGGTGGGGTGAGAAGCAGAAAATGCCTTGGTTTGGTGTAAGCACTGCTCAGAAATAATGAAAACATCCCTGGGTTACCAATACTTTTCAGCACAAATCTGAAACACAGACCTATACTGGCTCCTGTGAAGAAAATTAACTCTATCCCAGCTGAAACCAGCACTATGGGTCTGTCAATACATATTATCATGGATTTGGAAAGGCAGGAAGAGGTTAGATATCCTCCCTGGGCTTATACAGGAGATTCAGCATAAAGACCCAATCTCCCCAAAGCCACATCTTAATGAAGCAAGTATAGGAAATTGTAAAAAGAAAATGCATTGTAAAAGACCTTGAGACGTCAATGAGTCCTTCCCCTAGCCCCTTCATTGCCTCATGAAAAGAATTGATCTTGCCTCTCTTTTTGACACAGCTCTGAGTCAGAGAGGTGATCCATGTTGATTCCTGAAGCTTTTCTGTGTGCCAAGTATGCTCTGAAGACTGTGGCTGGGCATCTGTCTACTGGGGAACAAATTACTTCTCTTCTTTAGGCGAGTTAAAGCAGAGCAGCAAAGAAGATGCAAACTCTGTGGTGGAGGTGGTGCTTCAAAAAGTCTTGTGTCTTTAGGACTGCTTTTTGGATGGGAACAACTTCAGACCAAGCCTTCCTTTAACCTGTCATTAACACAGAAGAGAACAAATTCTTCCTGCTTTCAGAAATGAAACTGATTTGGTAGTGGGATAGGGAGGAAAGTGCTTTCTTGGTTTATTTTCTGTCTCCTTCTAGTGGCTGGGGTTTTCTGAGGCACTTCCCTGCTTAGGGTGTCATGTGTGAGAAAACAGTCTGACTGCAACCCAGAGACACACCCTTTGTCACTGCTGTTGTCAGGATTGAGGGGATTGTCAAGAGAGACGATGGGTCTGGTAGTATGGCAGGATAAAACTCGGTGTCCCCTGCTTGAACGCTTTGTAGCACTGCGAGACTGGAGTCATGTTCTTTTCTTTGCTTTAGGCTAATGATACTAGCTGGAGTCATCCTGGCTCTGAGGTTAGACTCATCTGGTATTAAAACAGGCAAGTTCAGAACAGGCCACCCTCAGACTCTAAACAAGAATGCTGTCGCTCAGTTTATGAATTCAAGATGTCAGGTTTTACATCCCAAGATCTATTTTCTGCTATGGTTTCTATTCAAGCAGGGCTGTGCCTGTATAATGAGTAGCAGCTGATGAGGTCTTACAGCTCAGCATTACGCAACCAAAATCAATCACATGTATGCAGGAGCCCCTGGCATGACACAGCGAGGAGCACAACCTGGGGCCAGTCCCGTTTTGGGAGCCTCCACATCGTTCCTGTGTCTGCCTGACATCTCTCTGTGTATGGACAGGGATGGGTTTTGCTGCCTTTTCTCTCACAGGGCAAGCGGTGAAACCTGACCAGCCTGATTTTCCTTCCAAAACCCCTAAAATCTACTCTGTCAGGATGCTATGTTGCCCTTTGGGACAGAGCTGTGCTTTAGCAGTGACTATGCCTCATCCTCCAGGCAAGATAAGACTTGTGGATGCAGATAATATCTTTTATTGGATCTCTTATTTTGGCCTAATAAAAAAATCTCGCCTCTCCCCACATCTGGTTCATGTCCTGGGGGCACTGTGGGTACCACTGCACCTAACCCACCCTGACTGGGTTCAAAAAGCACAGACCCCCCATCAACTCTCCTTGGCAGCCAGCTCAATGTGGTCTCTCTTAATCCCCTTGATCTCCCTAATTCCCTCAAGAAAAGGGTGCCAGGGAGCTGATGAGTTGATCTAGGTAAACAATGGTGTTTCATGTTCCAAGAATGATAAATAAATTGCTTCAGGTCAAACCAAAACAAATTATTTGCATTTTCTTCGTAAACTGGGAGAAAAAAAAAGAAAGATTCCTGTAGGGTCAAGACCAAATAGTTTCTTCAGTCCAAACCCAAAATGTTTTATTGTATTTATTAACCTTTTCATTTAACTTTGTTTTCTTTTGATTTATATTAGTTTATAAAACAAAAAGGCTGTTTTGAGACACGAACGTGAAAATGCTGAAATGAAACATTTTGGTATTTCAGAAAAAACCCAACCCATTTTGTTTAGAAGATGTTGAAACAATGTGTTTTGAAATTTTTTCAGAATTCCCCTCCCACTCTTTTCTCTTTCTTTCTTCTTTTCTTTCCCCCCTCTGGCTGAAACCATTAGCTTAGATTATCCTGAATTTGCAAGGAAATTAATCTTCCAAAATCTTTAATTTCTAGCTTACTTGCTTAGTGGAAAAAAAAAAGAAAAAAAGAAAAAAAACCCCACAAAAGAACAAAATGAAAATCCCCAAATCCCAAAAACCAACACAGATAAAAACAAATAAAAAATGCACTGCAATGCCTGTGAGAACCAGTTCTGGATGCTGCTGTGATACGGATGGGAGAGGGAAGAGCAGCTGGGTACCTCTGAAATGGACTTTGCACTGGCCCAGGACATGGGCAGTACATAGCTCTGCCTTTAAAACCTCTGCTGCAACCATTACATCAAGATGGTTTGCCTCCCACTCTGGGGGATGTGAGCTCCTCCTTGTCTCCTTCTTCAGCATTCCAAGCCTCCAGAAAACCTGGTTGGGAAGGTGACTTTTTTGCTGCCTCAAAGTAAGGCACCCCCCAGGGATGGACGTGGTGCAGTTGATAAGATTACTGCTCCATATCACCGAGAAATCCTTTGGGAGCAGCAACTCCAGCCAGTCTGTGGGTGCAATGCATTTGCACATTGAGCTCTGTTGGCCATTTATAGAAGGCAGTCATTCCAGCAGAGCCAGCTGCTGCCTGGCTGACGGTGCCACATGGTTTGCAACCTGGCACAATGTGCACTTCACCAACATCAGCTGTGGCCCCACACAGATATAAGGCATTTGGGGCTCAATATAAATTGCAAGAAGCCTACTGCTGGCAGTAGATGGAGGGCAAGTGAGGTTGTGAGCGTAGAATCACAGAATGGCTTGGGTTGGAAGGAATCTTAAAGATCATCTAGTTCCAACCCCCCTGCCATGGGCCAGGACACCTTCCCCTAGACCAGGTTGCTCAAAGCCCCATCCAACCTGGCCATGAGCATTGTGTTTAACACATTTCCACAAGCCTTGTGGCACTCAGAGCCTGCAAGCTTTCTACCTGGACCTGATCCTGCCTGTTTGGCCTCTTTGCGCAGCCAAATGCACCTTTTGGGTAAGAGGCCCTGGGATGTCACCACCTCAGAAAATGCAGTTCAGGATGCTCTGAGAACCACAGCAAGCTTCACCATGTGTTATGCCCCGAGGTGTGCAACCCTGGGGTTTGTGTCTCTAAACAGCACAGCCTCTCCTAACAACCCCCAAAATGGAGACAAAAAAGAAGGAGGAGAAGGAACAGGAGAATGACCCTAGGTGAGATCACCATCTCAGATCACATGGGCCGTGAGAGGCAAAAGCCAGCTTTGAAGATTACTGCTTTCACTCAGATCCAGCTGCTGCTCAGACCTTTCTCACTTCTCCTCTGTGCTGGTATTGCCCCTGCTCTGTTCTTACCCACAAGAATAATGACATGAAATTTGAGAGCGAGAATAACACAAAAAGAAAAAAAAAATTTTCTTTGAATAAAGCAACAAAGTAGCCAACAAATTGGTTCTTTGAAACTGATGGGGTAGAAGGAGTCAACTGGAAATAATTTTTGCTGTATAGCCTTAAAACCTTTTCTCTGGCAAACAAGTCATATATTTTCTTTTGCATTTATAAACACCAAGTTGCCTTTTTATTTCAGTACATTTGGGCAAGTAAGAACAGATTGGTTTGTGGGGCAAAGGGTGGCAGCAGTGGTGGAGGGTATAAGCATAGTTAAGGTTTTTTCACTGTGGTGTGAGAGAGAGCTCAGTGAATGCAAGGAGGGGTGTGATGAGGTTGTGTTGAGTATGATGGTGCTGTATGCTCCTCACACACACATGGTAAAATGGGATAATGCATGGTCCTTGCTGGCAGTCAGGGAGACCCCAACTGTGTGCAGCTCCCCCAGGGAATATTTGAGGCAACATCCTTGTTGCTGCCAGATTTTTACTTATCGTCTCTGTATTCATAGACCACAGCACCATTTGCCACAGTAACAGCAAAGTTCAGCTACAAACTCTGGTGCACCCCTGTTGTAGGCGTATTTGGTGGTTGTAGGCACACAGCATTACTGTGAGTACAGGGAGTGGTATTTTGTCCCCGAGAACACAGTTAGAGTTCCACAGAGGCATTTAAGGAGCAGCAAGAGGGAAGATGCACAGCTCAGCCATGGCACCAGTGCTTCACCATCTGCCAGTCTCCTGCATCCCACCTTCACCAGTGAGCTGGAGCTCTGGACCTCTGCCACAGCTCTGCCATCCCACCTTCTGCCAAAATTAAGTGACCCAACCAGGATCTGGTTTGTGGCAATGGGCTGATCCCAGTGTCTCTTTCCTTCCCTTCTCCTCCTTTCCTAGCCATGGTCCTTTTCCTTTAATTTGGTGATCCACACACAGCACAGTGGTGCACACATGCATTCAAGGAGTGTAGAAGAGAACTGAAGGAGGACAAAAGGAAGGCATTTGGGGTTGGTAGCATTTTACATACACTTCCCACCAATTGGAATAACTGTACGCAGGGCAGAGCAGTGGAGAAATAGGCTCCCTTATTATGGGACTATTATATTACATATCCCATAAAACAAGCCCTTCATTTTGCTCATTAAAATCAGGCATGCTTGTTTGTTGGAGCTCAGCTGTACAGTATTTCTTCTATTTGTGGATTTAGCTATAAAACCAAAAGAAAACTTTTCTTACAGTTAATTTTCCTTTTAATTGCTTGTAGTAGAGTCCTTCTGACTCCAGACTATTTCTATAATTGCTGGACCACATTCCTCCCCCCTGTACCTCCTTTATAGGTTAGGAGCACTGTTTGCCTCCCCTGTGTCCAGAATCCTTGTTGGGAAGAAGCTGTAGAAATGTAACCACAAATTAAGACTCTCAGCTGTCATACTTGTATGTTTGTTATTCCTATTGATGAGTTGAAAAAAGCATTTTCCTTATTTCTTCAGAAATAAGAAGAAATTTTAAAAAATCCAATCAAGACACCTTTCTTGCACTCTGGGTCTGCAGCTGGGTGGAGAGGCTGTGCTCTGGTTGCAGTGAGAGGATGGGGACCCTGAAGCAGTGGGTGAGAATTCTGCTTTGGCCACCAAGTTGCTGCGTGGCCCATGGCTCTTCACAGCAGGCAGGGCCTCGTGTCAGAGCAAAGTGATGCTCAGCACACCAGCGTTCCCAGGCTCCCGGTCCCAGCAGAGTTGCTCCTCTGTCCTGCTCCAGGCCACAAACCCTGGCTGCATTGTCAAACCATCTGGGCAGAGTTTCACAGCTCTTTGTAGTTCAGTAACACCAAGCTGGTTTTCAGGGGTAGTTGGAGGAGATGTCTGATCTTTGGGGCAGGCGAGGGACCTCATAGGAAGGCAGTCTTTGAGATGCTTTTAGTCTGCACACCCACTGCAGAAGGAAAGCACTATTCTGGCTCCCACCCCAGCTAGCTGTGCCTCTGACTCTCATCAACCTCCTCTCCCCTTTTTTGGGGAGGTTGTTCATGTCTCAAGTAATTTTTCCCACTTCCCATGTGCCAGAGACTGATATCTGCTAACAGCTCTGCTCACTACAGCTATGTGCAGTATAGGAAAAAGTTGAATTTCACTCTCTACCTGGTGCATTGATGTTTACAAATGCGTTCTCAAGGAACGGCCTCCAGATTGGAGTAAAACAACCCACAGGACTTGCATCCTGATTTTCATCAGTCCAAACTGCACTGAATCAAATTCCCTTTACTCTGGCTGAAGTTCAGTTACTGCTGACAGCAAGGTTAAAGAGGATGCCCCAGGGCCCAGGAATTCTGCCACAGCTTAGCTCAGTCAGGAGCAAGTATGATGAGGAAGTAGTTTGGGTTAAATGAGTTGATGAGTTCATATCAGCTCCCACCCCTAAACTGATCTGTCCCTACAACTACTGGAAAAGGGCATGTTTACCCCAATGGCATGGCAGGTGGGTCAATGAGGACAGACTCTCCCATAGCTCTGGAGGAACTGCGGACAACGTCCTTTCAAGAAAGCACAGTGAGCTTCCATGGGCATCTTACCACAGAGAGAGAGAAGACGAGGCAAGAACTAAATGCTTCACATGGTTTGTCCCAACCAGAAGCAGCCTCAAGGTGACTGGTCCTGGTGCAAAGGATGTGCTGGTCGTGCTGGTTGGGTTGAATGTAGATGTCTCTTGGCCATCCTGCAGTGGGACCACTGCCCAGGCTGCACTTTAGAGTCCTTGGGCAGCAGTGGTTGCAAAACCCATCTCAAACCCAGCCAGAGAGGGGACGCAACTCCTCTAGGGGTGTAACATCAGGAGAGGACTCCAATGGTTCCCATTTTTCACCTTGGCCAGCTGCACATCTGGTCTCAGCTGTGGATCTCGAGCCTCTCTGCTTGTGCTTTTGCCATATGTCTCTGAGCTTGTGACAGCTTGGTTCGTGCTCCAGGGTAATGCTTATTTACTGGCAGTAGGTTCAGTAGTCGCTGGGGTAGGCAAGTTATTTACAGAGTTTCTATTTCCTAATAGTCTTATAATGCAGCCCACTGTTGATAGTTTGTTTGAAAAGTCACTTTTCATATATAAACATGTTCCAGTCAGTTATTATTTGCTTTTCTAACTCCTGTTATCAATAGAATTTATTATTAACACCCCTCCCCACTTCATTAGAAAATGTTGTTCTGGAATATTTGTGTGTCTGCAAATGATAAATATTGAGATTTCTGCTTTTTACATTTGTGAAAGGGCAATTCATTTATTCAAGTACTCAACTTTTGACCCGATCTTTGGAGTAGTCACTTCTGCTGGTTGAATTATTCATTGTGAATAAATTATCCCATGAATTTATCCCCCCCTGTTTGTGAAGCGTATGCTGAGTAATCCTGATTTCTGAGAACAGAACCATCATTTGCGAGAATTCGCTGAATAGTTGTATACCCGATGCTTTCCACGGCAGCCACAGTCTGCTCGCCTCCTTCCCCGTCTGTTTTCCTGGAGACAGCCAGAAGACCTGCAATGGGGGGAGAAGATCAAACCCAAGACCCTCTCTGGGGGGAAATAACACACCCCTACCTAGGTCAGCTTGAAGGGGCTGGGATTGACATCCATAGCCAGTGGAGCAGATTGTGTATCCCACCACCATCTCCTTTGCCTGCAGCTTCTCTACCTCTGCATTTGGCCCAATATGTATAATTTTAGTCCTAGGGACTGGGAGAAAAAAAAGAAAAAGAGCACAAAACCTAAATATAAATCCATTCTGCAGACAGCCATGCTTTCAAGTGAGGTCTTAAGGAATGTTTTTCGTCACTCCCAGTGAAACTCTATGGCTTTCATCTCTAAAGGCTTGCAGAGCTGCAGACGAAAAGCTCCTGACGGGAAGCACTTGGAGTCCAGCTTTTGATCTTTATGTTGCCTGCATGCTCAGCTGAGGAGTGCTGCTGCAGCCCTGTGTCCCTCTTCCAAAAGGCAACAAGTGGTTTTTTCCCCTCTCCCTATTCAATATTATTGCAGCTTACCCAAGGGATGGACAGTCCTACTTTCTGAGGGTCAAATATCCAACAGTTTTGGATATCAATGTTCTTGCAGTACCTCCAGCAGCTGTGTTCCAAAATAACTTCACTATTTTTTTAAGGAATAAACTTTCCTGGATAGTTCAGCTTTGATTCTTGCTGGGGTTTGGGAAGGATTTTTTTCCAAAAGATGGGGATAGGAGCTTTATTTATTTTTTTCAGAGGAAAACTCTGGCTGTTGTGAGATGGCTTTTAAGTGAAACACAGAACATTGCCAATCTCTGTGGGAGACCAACAACCTTGGCGATGCAGAGCTGTCATTTACTGTTTTGAGGGCCAAGGATTGAAAAAGTGAAGTAGCAAGGATTTTCAAGGAAAATCGTATGTGTGTGTATATGAGATTCACTGCTGGGAATGGCAAGTGAGGGCTGCCCACCATCTCAGAGGTCTCTCAGGTAAAATTAGGGAGGGAGGAGCTAATTTTCCACTGTTGTATATGGTGTCCTTTACAGCTACAGAAATTGAATATAAACCTTTGCCATGCCAGAAATCTCTGCTCAGAAGTTGGTATTGATTTACACCCACTTAGCACTCAATTTGTGCTGGTTCAAACGTCTGCATAAGGCAGTGG
Source organism: Anabacerthia variegaticeps (assembly GCA_035583185.1). NCBI lineage: Eukaryota > Metazoa > Chordata > Aves > Passeriformes > Furnariidae > Anabacerthia > Anabacerthia variegaticeps. The sequence continues at coordinate 65,822,113 of JAWWEW010000131.1, forward strand.
CAAATCAGGATAATTTTGTGGTAGTCCTGAATCAAGCAATAGTGTAATCAAGAGTAATGACCACGGAGGACTAGTTTTCTTTTTGCACATGCTCTTACTCTTCCTCCTGAGTGGAAAGGGAGTTATTGCAAGGAAGGATCAGCGGGTGCTCAGCGCATCTCCCCAGCACAGCGATGGCTGAACAGATTCATCATCCCATGTTCTGGTGCATGTTAAAACCCTCCATAAAACAACCCTCTGCCTGTAAAAACTGTGACTCTGAAATAACTTGATGCAGAAAGCTGGTTTAAATTAGAAGGAAAAGTGTGTTTTAAAAGCATTTCAGCTAATGCATCCTAAAGCCTCCCGTAGGGGGGACAAGTTATATTTTCACACCTGCTGTGTTACTGAGGGGAACTCCCAGGGATTTCCCTGATTGGCTGATGTTCATGCACAGTTTATATGCATCTTAATTAGGACTTTTGGCAATTTTCACTAAAACATTATATGCATTTTTAAGCCCTGTTTAGTCAGACCCTATGAAAGGGAATAAACTGATTATAGGTGAACTAGGACATGAGAGAAAACACTGCAGTGCCACGACATGATAATCAGGATAGATTTTGCAGTGGTTAAAGAAAAAGGTGCAACTTGTCTTGCATTAGTTGTGTCATTTCTGAGACCATTTTGGGAGCACATCTACTCACTCCTATGGGGTTCCTACCTTTCCCTCACTGATGGACAAGACACATGTTGTATGTGCCTCCCTCAGCCTCTACAGCTTTTCTCTTTATTCTCACATTGGGACTTCTCCCAGACTTCCCTGAAACCTCTAGAAAGGTATGGGAGGTTGCCCAATACCCAGAAGAGTCAGTGAGTTAAATACCATAAAGTCAGTACAGATGTACTGCTCCAGCCACGAGAACCTGGTGAGTGGGATGGGTTGTGCTCACCCCATGTCTCTCATCTCACACTGAACCTAAATACAGTTCCTCTCTTTGCTGTGGGATTCTGAGCTCAGGTTTGAGCAGCCCAGTTCTTCTTCCCCCTATTTTGTGAGTATAGCAGCACTGTGCCTCCCTTGGGGCTTCTGAGGACACCCCAGGAGCACTTGGATGCTGCTTTTATGTCACCCATGTAATTCCTTGCACTCTCTTTGCACTGGAGGCCTGGGATAATTTTGCAGAGACAAAAACTCACTCCAAAAATTAATTGCATCAAGTGCTGTGGAGTTTTGTTTAAACTCCCCTTTCAGATTTATAAGCCTGACAAATACAAATTTTTTCCCCCAGCTTGCTGGCCATCTGCTGATCCTCTATAAATATAGCTGATATAGTGCTTTGTCTTAAAAAGGAAGAAGACATACATTTACATACACAACCTGTAAGGGTTTGATGCCAATGAAACGTTTTCAGAAATATCATAGCTGGTCAGGACCCATGAATCATGTAGAAGAGCAGCACAGCTAGATGTGCCCGTGTGATCAATTTACTCTTCTAAGGGCTGAACAGACTTCCAAAACATACTGAGTTACCCAGTAAAGGCCATATTGGTGACATTTCTTAGATGTCTCCCCTGGTAGGATTTAACATCCTGGTGAGTGGTTTCAACCAACCCAGCTTTCACCTTTCCAGTGAGGTGCCATATGGTTTGAGGATTGCACCCCAAGTTAAAAAAAAAAAAAAAAAAGGAGAAAGGAGGAAAAGAGAAGGAGGAGGGAGGGAGGGAGGAGAGAGGGAGGGAGGAGGGAGGAAGGGAGGGAGAGAGGAGTTATCTCTGCAGAGATGAACATTCAACCTTGCTGGATTATTAAATGATGTAATGATGCATCAGTTGGGAAACAGCCCAATCACTATGCAGACACCCTCACGCCCCTGCTCCCCCTCACTCCTGGGCAGTATGTGAGCCCCTGGCATAAAGATGTGCATTCCTCATATGGCTCACAACTAGGAGCTGCCATTTTTGGATATAAACATTTCCTCCTCTGCTTCTGGCCCTTGGAGCTTTGAATGGTTTTTGCAATAAATGGAGTTATTGGCATTTTATTTTCCCTCCCTGCCTTGTGAATTAACTTGTTGGCTTGTTGGGAGTCCCTGCAGGCAGACACAGGCAATTGAGGGGCACAGCATCTCCCCAGGGCATAAAGACATGGCCCTCGTCTGGTTTTGTAGCCTGAAACGTCATGGCCAGACCCTGCCAGAGGATGGGAAGGACAGAGGATGGGTTCTTCTCCATGGAGCTGAGGCTGTGAACACAGTATGATGGCACTGGGCTGGGGCACTTTGAGGCAGCTTCTCTCCCCAGGACTTGCCTGAGCCAAGTGGAATGAGTGACAGGTTTCTCCTCTGAGACCAGTATGGAATAAATCTTCCATTGCTGCAAAGCAGCCTCAGGAGAGCATCTCCCTCACTGCTCCTCCATCCTGGGGCCAAGACCCTCTGCAGCGATCTCATGCCTCTGTATGAAGGTCAACGCCGATGTCCTGGGCTGGGGAGGGTCCCTCACCCCTGCCCTGCCCTCTCCCCTTGCCTGCCCTCCCTGCGCAAGCCTCTGAAGTGTGTGAGTGGCTGGGCAGATGTCCATGGCTCCTCTATCTCTCCACAGCGTCCTGAAACCCCGCAGGCAGGACCCGATGTGCCCATGGAGGGGGAGACGTGGCCCATTGTGCATTGACAAGGACTGGAAGACAGTAAACAAATAAATCAAAAATAATTGAAATGACACCATGGGAAATAACTCCCTGGGGCTTGCAAGCAGACAACTTCTTCCCAAGGAAAGTTACTGGGGATGCTGCCTTGGAGATGGCAATGTAATGACAACAAAAACAAAACCCACCCCAAACCAGGGAGCATTTTACTTTAACTAACGGGTCCCTTTTAAGTGTAGGATATTGACATTGTGTTTGAATGGGGGCACCGTAGGAGCCCAAACTTGCCATACACGTATTTCCAAACCTTCCACCTTCTGTAGAAACATCAAGGGAATACATTTGAATGGAAATAAATTCAGCTAACGCCTATTGATGCAAATGGGTAATTTCAAGTGCATTAAAGAATGCGGCCAGAGACGCTTCAGCAAACAATCCAGATCATGTTTTAATTAAGGTATTTTCTTTCTTCTTCTTTCTTTCTTCCTTTTTTTGTGCCCTCCATTTGTAGGCACAATAGCAAAGAATCCTCTCGGTCCCTGAGAAGACAAAAATTACACCTAAAAACCAAAGCTGTCTAAAAACATGTGCTTTGATAAACATATATGGACATGAATTTAATTGTGCCCGTGTGCTTTCACTCTGCAAAGGTGACAGCTGAGCCAATCAGCTAACTAATTAACATACACTGCAAACGAGATTCCTCTTTTCTCAGGACCGGGACAGATGGCCTATGCCACTCAGCCAGCTTCCTGCACCTAATCCCCTGCTCCTATTTGCTCCAGTGGCTGCAGATATTTGCATTCACTCAACAATAACCCATTGAAGCAAATCACTCCCTTTTTTCTTGCCACCTCCAAGAAAGCACTACACACCACTGCCAATGTGGAAATGCTGCCACAAAAGAACCAATTATTATTTACGGAAAAATATCAGAAAAAAGGAAAAAAAACCCCAGGATTGCTGCTAAAAATAAAACAAAGCCCTTAACAAAAAAAAAAAAAAAAAAAAAAAAAGGAGGGAGGTGGTCAAGGGGGAAGAAATAAAACAATGTCTCTGAAAGGGTCTAGTTCATAAGGGCTGCATTCAGAGTGCCTGGATTAGGTTTTCATATTTTTTTGCCTGCTCCTGTTGCCATTGAGTCTGATAGTGTGCTTTGCTTGTTAACAAGCTTTATGCTTTATTTTGGACAATCGTTTTCTGCCTTGGCCAACAATAGAGATTCAGATTTGTTTTCTAACAGTCCCTTTTCCAATGGCCCACCCATTGCCAAGAATAAAAACGGTTGTAAAGCAAGATTTATTCTGAGCAATTATCTTTTATCTAGACACATCCCTAGATGCTCCATGGAGAAATCCAGGGTGCGCCTGGGTAGCCTAAGGCTACATTTTGTGTGTTGGAAAATGCTGGTGCTGCAACATCCCCAGCTGATTTCCACCAACTGTTGCTGTTCCCAGGGGGTCCAGGAGTGGATTCTCAGGAGTGTTTTGTGAAGGATGAGCAGACCTTAGAGTGGGTAATAAAGCTGCCTTTGGTTATGCAGCTGTTTTGGGCACCGCACTCTAACCTATGCCACAGTCCAGGGTTGTAGATGTCTTCCCAGGTTTCTCAGAAATCAGGCTGTGATGGGTTTTTCTTGAATCTCATGGAAAGAGAGGTTTTAAAAATATGGCACAGTATGTACTATGATGCTCTGCAGTGTGTTTGCCAGGATGCAGAGGCTTTGTCGTGGCTGTGAGAAGAGTCCTCACCCAAGCACTGGAAGGAGACAGCTCCCAGAGCCCCTTGGCAGTGCAGAGCAAGGAGCAGACAGTGTTGTGGAAACAGAAAAAAAAAAAGTAAAACCAATGGGGCATTTGGGAGATGAAAGAGAAAATAATTTGGGAAAATCCTTCAAACTTCAGTGATACGGTCTAGGGATAAGATGCCTTTAGAAGGGCTTCTTAAGTCAGTCATTACTTCCTAGGTCCAAACCAAGACCACGGTAAATGGATGTAGGACTGGTAGGTCCCAACAACACACATGTAACATGTCCTAGTGTTGGTGACAAACATTACCAGCTGCTTGGATCAGGTATGAAATGTTTGCTTCAGATTTATTTTTTTTTTTTCACAAACAGAGGAAATTTAAAATATCTGACACCCAAAATTCTTTTCTGTGGTATTTTTGGTATGACTTTAATCAGCTCCATCACATTCATTCTGTACTTTATTTCAGCTGACTGAGATGATCCGAGCAATTGATCCAAGTGCTGACTGATGTGACCAATTAGAAATGAGTCTTCTTTCCTGGGTTGCGAGAAGTGGCTAAATACACAAATGTCTGCTCTTGGAGGTGGCAAAGTTGGTTGCATGGCTTCATGTTTGGCTATTGGTGCCTTGGGTAACCCCTCTGTGGAAAGAGATGGCTTTCTGACACTCTCCTGCCCTGGGACAATGGTTCACATAGTGAGATCTAAATCCATGATGGGTTAATATCAGCATTAAAATAGTAAATATTAATCATACACAAGAAGGAGCATGCAGTGACAAACTGAATAGCTTCCTCTCCCTCTTGCTACCCCAGTTCAGTAGAAACACTTGCACTGGTTCTGGGGGATCACAAACGTCAGAATTTCAATAAAATTCCATAGGAATATCCACTGAAAAATTTAGGGTAAAATTCCAGACCAAAGACTGGCAGGGAAACTCCTCAGCAGATATCTCCAGGTCCATCAAAGGAGTTGAATGCACGGATGTTTGACTCTAGTTTGAGAAAACCTTTGCACATGCTTTGTGTACAGACCCTCAAGTGTTTTGCTGGTGAAATGAGGATTTTCACAGATGTGCACAGCCTGTCCCTACAGACAGGTAGGTTCAGAGACCAGGGCAATCTTGCTCCCTTGAAGGTGCACCAAGACTACATTTTTAACACAGAACAGAGCTTCCCAGTGACCTCAAACCCCAGCTACTTTTACTTGTTTTCACAAGATTTATACTCTCTCTCTGTATGTTGTCAGATTCACATGGAGAGACCAAAGCAGAATAGGAGAGACTCTTCTCTATATATCTCCCGTTCAACCAGAGTGATGACAAGCAACCAACTAACATCTGAGTGGGCTGTGATGAAACTTCCTGCTTGGCTGTGCAGTCTTTCTCCTTTCACATCAACAGCCACACAACAGGGTCCTCTTCTGACCTGCAGCTCCTCAACCTCAATCCTCAAAGGTTGGGTGGCCTAAATAAAACCAACAGAAAATGAGAATGCAATTTTGCACACTGCATCTCAGCCTACAAGTTGGTTTGATCATTCCTGTCGCCTTTTCCACATTCCTAATACCTTTTCCACTTCTATCCCGCATGGGAATGGTTACAGAAACATAGCTAAGAAGCTCATTTCAGGGGTGATGGCCCCACTTGCTATTCCCTCTTATCTTTCCAACAGATCCAGTCCCTTCACAGAGACAGGAATCCATCCCTGCTATTTTTCCCCTGAAGCAGCCTCCTCCTCTAGTCATCGAAATGAATATGCAAGGTGGAAAGATTGCAGCCTGGTGAAAAGCTGTACTGTCCTTTGCATCCTAAATAACCACTGATGTCTCTGTAAAAATAACTTCTCAGAGGAGCGCACGAATTCACTGGCTGGTTTGCATGCAATTAAAAGAAATCCAACAACAACAAGAAAATCCCCTGCATTTTTTAAGACAGAGTTATTTTTCATAGCAGAGCTTTAAAAGTCCTTATAAATGCGAGATGCCAGTGGTTTCTCATGCAAACAAAAGATCCCGGGGCTTAGCTCTCTGCTGAGAGGGGAGGAAGCGCCAGGGTAGGAGTGAGAGAACATTGAATCGGGCTGCTCTGACAGCTTTATAGCCCAGATACAATGGGCAGAGCCTCGGTACTGATGAGCCCCATTCCGGCGGCCCCGGCATCGCCCCCCGCAGCTCCGCGCACATTCGAGCCCCGCCGATTCTTCTCCGCGGCCCGACCCGACACAGGCGGCCCGGACCCGGACCCGGCCCCGCACCGGGGCCCCGCACACCTTTGTGGTGCCCCCGACAGAAAAAAAAAAGGAGGGAAAAAAAAGAAAAAAAAGCGGCTCTTTAGCAAAACAAAAGGGCTCCCATAATCTACTTATTGTGCCTCATTAGGATTGCGGGCGCCCTCTTCTAATGGGAAAGTTATAGGATCAAGCCAGCGGCGCGCTGCGGGGTTACCGCGCCGGGTAATAAAGACATTTTTTTCCCCGTTCATGTCCAAGCATGACAAGACACAGCGGCTCGCTCCCGAGAAGCCACTTGACATCTTCATTGTTCTACCTTCGCCGCTAAACACTTTTTCCACCGTTTCTTGGGGTGAGCATCACGAATACAAGAGTGGCTTTTTCCAGGGAGAGGGGGTGTGCTTAGGCTTTTTGTCTGCTCCCGGCTGCAGAAGCGAGCCCGCTCGGGCAGGATCTCTGCTCATTTTCAAAGGAGAGTCCTGGGCAGATGTTATCAGGGATAGTTTATATAAATCCGAGACTAGGTTAATTCAGAAAATATGTCGCTTCTGCAACAGCTGTGAACCACACAATGTTATCGTGCTCCTGATATGCGGGCACTTAGATAACATGACAGTCCCTAGGTGATAGGGTCATATCAACCTTTGATGCTGAAACACATGCAAATTCCCCTTAGAGTTGGAAATGCAGTGCTTCTGGGGGCTGTTTAAAGAAGACATTGTTCAGATAATGTTTCTCACTGAAACTGCAGTTTCTTATTTCCAAAGAAGAGGAGCCTGCTCTGTTGGATATTACAGTAGTCCCTTAGAAACACTTGTGAGAGAGCTTAAAATTAACCATTATAGCTCAATTTAAATGGATTTATGGAACATAAAATAAAACAAAAACTTGGCTTGTCTAAGACACTGCAGAGTCAAAGATCTGGTGTGCTTGGTAAATACAGCAGCCAGAGTCGTGCTGCAGAAAACATTTGTGAAACACTGAGCATTTGACTTTTGCTTCATATGTAATTTAACTCTAATGGACCATATTGTGTCATCAGTTTTGAAGTGAGAGTCCTTGATGAAGTCTTCAGGGGTAGGGCTTAGAAAAACAGTGACACGGTAAGGACACAAGGATTTGAAAGCCCTTCAGCAACCTAAAAAGGCCTCAGTCCCCAGCACTTTATTTAGGCAAAACACAGGAGTTTTCAGCATGAGAACTCAGACTAACCACACAGACTGTTTTAAAAAAAACCACATTTAAAAGTAGATCCCTGTTGTAGGAAGCACATCTATTATTTAATGGTTCATGACAACTCTGCATTTCAACTTGTTGAAACACATTTGAATCAGTGCTGAGGACTGATCAGGGTCCCGGGGGAACCTGGGGAGGGAATTTCGGGAGGTGCAAGGTCATTCCCTGCTTTGCCTGAGATAAACCTCCCCCTTCCAAACTGCCCTAATCTTTCCCTGATATCCCAGTGCTTACAGAAAATCAGTATGGCCTCCTAAAGACAACGACTGGTCAACATTTGCTCTACTCGAAGATAAAGTCAGTTTATAACCTCATCTGAAGAGCAGTTATCTCCATGGTGGCAAAGTTTTAGAGCATGATATACATATTAGACTGTTGTTATATTGCCAGTGTGGTAATATTGAGGTGGATTTTTGTGTGTGTGTGTGTGTGTGTGTTTTTTGGTTTGTTCCCCCCCCCACCCCATGTCTCTGAAGAGCCCCTTGTACACACAGTCGCTAAAAGTAGGTGTGTTAGGGTTTCTCTGAGGATTTATGGTATTGAAATCTTTGCTGTGAGTGATGAAGAGCCCGGGTCTCTGAGCCCCGGCAGTCCTGCTGCCAGGTGACACATAACCCCGTTCTTCTAACTGCATGCAAATGTTTGCTCTCCAGTCAGTGCAATTTCAACCGCAGCCGGTGTTTACATGCATGAAGTGCAGCAAGCCTTCGAGCAAAAAGCTGTAGCCAGCAGATATGGCCTTCCCAGGAATGCACGGAGGAATGAGGAGCAGTCACTGTTTTTTGGAACCATTTACTGAAACAGCCCAGCTGTGAGAGCAATAGCCAGCGGAGAACTGCCAGGGAGTGCAACCTGGGAAGATGCTGCCCTTTCGGGCAGAGCAGATGTATTTTGCAGTGCTCTAGGCAGTGACAAGTCTTGGAAAGCCAAGGGTAATGTTTCATCCAGTAGCCTGCGAGAAGACCAAATCTCTTGGAAGTAAAACATTTCTCATGAGTGTCTCATAAACAAATTTTTCTGTTCACATCCACCAAGCTGTCCCTTTCAAGAAGAGCAAATACGCAACAAAGCCCAACCAAAAATGATGCCAGGCTACCCTGGCACTGAAAGAGTGATGCATGGGCTGAACCTGGAGTTATGCCATTTTCCTTAATCTGTTTGTAGGGAGGTAACAAATATCCAGTTTCTCTTGTGTATCAGCAGCTTTGAGGCCTCTTTGTAAGCAGAGCTAAAGTCAAGTGCATCAGTAATGCCTGTTATTGTGGCAGACACCACAGAGAGAGCATTAGGAGCTCCCTCCTCACCCAGGGAACACAAACCAGGGTGTGTTTATAGCCCAATAATTGCTTGTTTGTATAAAGTAATGATGTCCCTGTTTGGCTTTTAGGCCAATTAGTAGAATAAAGGTGGTAAAAACACCAACATAATTAGTCTAATGACTATAAAACACTGACACTAAGTGTAAAATCTCTAGCCTTTTTGACACCCCGGTTTTATAGTGCAATATAAGGAGGGCAGTAACGTTAGGATATGGAGGAGTTCCTCTGCTTTTGTAGCTGACTTTGAATGCCCCTATACGGTCAGATGTGTTTCAATCGCCTGGGGTGGCTGACGGCAGTCTCGTTTAAAGGAAAGTTGCCTCTGCTAATTATTTCTTCCCCTGCTTTTTCCCCTTGCTAATTAAGAGTGGCAGAGACATTTGATTATTATTTTTTCCTGGTAGTTAAAAAAAGGCAAAACTGAATCCCAGCCCCTCCCAGATCCCCAGGCTGAAGAAGATTCATCTCCTTGTGTTCAGGGTTTCACTACTTCACCAATATGTTACCAGCTGACATTGCTGGGGACTTGCTATCAGCAGTTGGAGGCACCAAAAATCATTCTTTTAGGGGCAGCCACAATGCCAGGGCTGTGTTTGGCGGGTGAACAGAAGGAGAGTTATCTGGATGTGCAGCTCCCCCTGAAAACATGAACAGCTTCACTGTGGCACTAATGCTCCCTTTCTGGTGCAGTTAAAAAGGGACCATGAAGATTGGGAAGGCAAAGATTCAACTAGGATAATTATTCACCCAGAAGCTTTCTTCTAAAAGCAATGCAATTTCTTTTGAGGGTCTCTCCTGCTGGTGTGAAAGCCTCTTTGGTTCTTTCAGTGCCAGAGCCAGCCTGTGCTGTGCTACACCGTCCATTTGTGTTGCATTTATGGCAGCAAAACTACTATTGCTAAATCCATCCTTCTGTAGTGAGTTGATTTCATCTGGAATAATCCACTTTTCAGAGCACAAGAACAGCACAATTGGGAGATCTGGCAGCATCACCCGATGGCACTAAGTGCTCAGAACAATGAGGTTGTCCAGTATACCTGCCACAGTGGTGGAAACTTCATCACAGTGCACATATCACAGCATAGCACAGATTTTCTGATGTGTTATCCACTGCATTAGCTGACCACAGGCTGGGACAGTTGGTGGTTCTCTCAGTTTTTCCTCACAGATGTGAGGGATGCAGAGGCATTGCAACCCCAGCCTCTCTCTCTGAGAGTCCCCAGATTTGGCCCTAAAATCCTGGACGTGATTACCCTTACGACCTGTGCTTTTGCTCTACTTCTACACCTCAACACTTGCTCTGTGATTCCTGGCACAGTTTTCTAAAGAATGGGGCTCTTTTGTATGTTTAGCGCCATGGAAGAAAACTAGCTGTCCCATTTCAGAACTATGTGAGTAAAGCAATGGCTCATCTCAAACCCTTAAATGTTAAGCCTGTCCCCTGAGGACTCGAAGAGCATGGGGACATCTATAAACAGCAGAGAGCTTAAAAGCCAGCCTTTACTCCCAATGTTGGTTACTGCATCCACTGCTGGTTCTGCTGTCCAACAAACCTGCCAGCAAGGTTTCTCCTGATCCCTCAGGGAATGTGGTCTGTGGCTGCCTTTGCAGAGGAGCAGACTAATGCGTGCTCACACTGTCCCTACCCTTCAGCTCAAGGGAGTCAGGGGTGTGTTGCAGGGACGGGGAGACAGTGAGATGGGCAGGAGAGTCCCTCATACTCTCATTCATTGTGCCCCCAGAGAGAACTTAGAAACAGAACATAGACAGATCAACAGGGACCTTTCATGTAGCAAATGATGTAGTGATGCTTAAAAGGTGATTTTTTTCCCTAAGGACACAGCTAATAAAAAGGAATTAGGGGGTGGCATCATTTTGACCTGAAGTTTGAACTCTCAAGGCTCAGAACTCCCGGAATTCAGGCTAGTTTTGCTGAGGGTTTTTAGAATTTGTTTAATGGTTTCAACAGATGTAAAAACATAACTTCTTGAATTAAAGATGATAATAGAGAAGCTGTCTCTTGACCAGAGAGCTCAGCTCTGGGGTTTTGAAGTGTTTATCTTTTAACAAGAGACGCATCTTTCTTCCAGCTTCTGCTGAAACTCAGCGCTCATGCTCTGGACTGTCTTTCCATGGGTTATCTAAAAAGGTTCTGCCTTCCTTCACTCTTTTCAGATCAAAGGCAACATTATCAGTTTACAAAGCATCCCCATTTCTTCCTGTCTCCCAGCACCTTTGTCTCACTAACCTTTTCTCCAGGGTCAAGGGATTGGGACCCAGGCTGCTGTGAGCCCTGCATCCCCTTGAACAAGGGTGGCTATCGATGTCTTCTGTGCTGTGAATCAAGAAATTATGCCTAAGTTTCCTATTCCCAGGAGAAGCTGTTTAGTCTGATGATATGAGCCACCAACCATTTCTGGTGGAAGACCATTGAATGCAGGGAGTTCCCCAGAGGACAAATTTGACCCCCTGTCCTTGATTTGCAGCAGTGGGGGAAGGAACAAATAAAAGGCATAAAAATGTAAGTTAAAGGCAGAGTGTCACCCTTTGCTTTGAATTTCCTGCCTTTTGTCAGGCTAAGTGCTCGATGCCATTTAAATGCAAGTTTTCTGTAGGAGAATCCTCCCCCAGCCAGGCTTTCATGGAAAGTTTTGCAGTGCCATTGCCTTCATGGCTGCAGGTTGGGGTATAGTTCATCCGAAATTGCCTGTCATCAGAGAATTAACATCATCTCCAGTTGATACTATAGTTGGGTGATGCTTCCTTCAGCACTGGAGCAAAGAGAGGAGGAAGCACTTCAGCCTCTGCCCTTGGCTGGTTTCATCCTATAGTTGTGCTACTTAAGCACTTTCTGCCTCAGTTTGCCTGTCAATTCAGTCAACAACTGGTGTTGTGGGGACATAACAATTCCATAACATTTCCAAGGGCCTGAACATCCCTTCTGGGTTACACTTATGCTGGAACAACTTCTTCAGAAACACTCTTTTGCTAATGGTGCATTCTTTGTCCTTGCCAAGATGGCCAGATGGCTCTTAGTTGAAAAAATAAAATTAATACTTTTTTTTCTGCTAGACTCTCATTACAGTATGCTACTGATAAAGCATTTGCTTCTTAAATATTTTCTCCCTTCTATCTATCCCACCCCTGTCTTGCCCCTAAACAGATTCTCAATTAACCATGAGAACAGATTCTCAATTAGGAATGGGTAAAACTCACAAGCTCATTTTAGCATATTTATATGGTTGGTCAATGTTTTTCTGTCTCAGATGATATTTCTGATTGGTTTTCAATTAAATAAAAGCATCTGCTCACTGGAAAAAATGTTTCAGCTCAATTGAAGCTACAAACCAGTCTTGTTCTTTGGTGAAATAAGTGCTATGTCTTTTTTCCTGTTGGTGTTGACCTTAATTTTTTACCTTAATTTTTCCCAGAGGTTACTGAGTCCTGAAATTTCCCACTTATTTTCCTAAGGTATGAGGTAAGAAGCCTCTCTAAAAGCCAAACATGTGAAACTGAGTATGCAGTTACTCAAGTGTAGACATGTCTGCTTCCAGATCCTGCACTGACTGGCTATACCTGGTTACACTTGGTTTCACCTGGAGAATGCACAGGTTGTCCTTCACCTTTTATAAGCTGGTGGAAATCCAGAATAACTCCATCAGATCACTGGAGCTGTACCCAGAGAGGTCACACATTGTATGGTTGAAATGCCTGCATGATAAATCACTGTGATTCCATGAGCTGGAAATGTAGTGGCTGTGCTGAAGACCAAATTATCCCAGAAATACCCCCAAATGTCCTCCATATCAGTCACTCTTTCATTCTAGTTGTGGCCCTGAGGACAGCTCAGGAAGGATAAAGAGAGGTTAATTCACCTTCACCACTGCTGGGCTCATGCAAACCCCAGGACAAAGTTAGTTTCTTAGGAAACTCAGGCAAAGATTTTTCTGCCCAGGTGAGACCATCTCATCCTTCTTGTCCTATTTTCATATTTGAAAACACAGCCCTGGCCTAAAAGCTAGTTTCAGGGTTTCAGGCAGCCAAAGCCGAGTCACCCCTGGAGCACCACGAAGGTGGGACAGCCTGTCTCTTGGTGCTGGGATCTGCGGCTTGGTTTAAGCACCGGATTAGCCAGAGAATAGCTAAGCTCCTATAAGGCTTGGGAAAACATGCTGCCCTTCCATGCTTAGTGGGTTTGCCAGGCTCTCCTGTCACTTAGAATGAATGGGGAAAGAAATCATTATTTAATTATCTGGGAAGCCCTTTAAAAGACTAATCAGCAAGGAATTTCACTCCAGTAGTAACAGCTGGCTCTCACACTATGAGTCACAAAGAGAGATATTAAAAGGCTGTTTTTCTCAGTTAGTGAACTTATTAACTGTGCTCTCCTCTTTTATAAAAATGCTGCATTGTTCTCTAACAATGGTCTCCAGCCCTTGAGAAACATGACAGCACACTGAAGGGGATCAGGGGCTGTCTTACTGTAAATTGGGGTTTACCTAGTCCAGGATCTCACACTTCAAACTCCCATTCTCTTTTTTGGGGGTTCAGGTGGAGCTCTTCCCTGCAGCCAGGTGGCAAAGGGGTCTGTCATGAGACGTGTAAAATAGAGGATGAACCAGGAAGGGGTACAGCCATTTGTGCTGTGACAGCCAGTGGTTTGCTTCCCTACTGCCCTTGCAGCCAGAGAAAAGCGTATCCTAGCCAGCTTCCCCTTGGAGAAGCAGCAGTCAGCTTCAGTGCTGTTTGGATGGCAGAGAGGAGTTGAGCTCAGAGTGTTGGGTTGAACAGGATGAGCTGAAACATACCATTCTGAATGAGATCAGAATGTCAAGGATAGAAAGGGAAGAGGGGTCCTTTCCAGGGCAATAGCTCTCAGTGGAAGCTGCTACTCAGGGTTGTGAATTGTCACCAAGTCGGGAAGACCTGACCCAGCTCTGCCTGAGAGCCTCTCTACACCAGTTCCCCTCATGCCACTGCTCAACAGTGGATTCAGGAATGGTAACAGTCACAGGGCACCTACTAAACCTCAGTGCAAGAAAGTGGTTTTAAGTTCAAGCAGCAGCTTAAGTGAAATTCAGTGACGGAACTGATGGCTCAGCCCTTCTAATTCCGGGCTGCCTGTCACTATCTCTGGGTTTACACTTTGGGCACCACGTTTGGTCTCCTCTGCAATCTGCAGCTGTGTAATGAGCACTTCAAAACTCAGCAGACTCCGTCAGCCCCTCCATGTCTATCAGCCAGACCCTTGGCCTTATCAGAGCTCTGCAGAGGGAATAGCTGCCTTTCTTCCCTGGGGCTGTCAGCTCTCCGAGAGTTTAAACACATAGTTCTCCAAACACAACTGGCCCAACAGTGCAGTCTACCTGCTTTGGGAGCATGGAGATGGGAAGCAGATCCCTTCAGCAAACAGGGGCACAAATGACTGGAGAGGTACTGGTTGTGTGGGAGAGCAGCCAGGCAGGCCCTGGGTGTCTGCTTGTCTCTAGTGGGGACAAGAGATGTTGGGGTGTGCATATGTGGATGAATATCTCTGTGGGTGGGAAGGAGGGGAGGAAGGATTGAAGGAGAATGGGATTATAGTTTACTCAATACCCATTTCCCATATACACAGAGATTTGCTGTTTTGAATTTTTCTTAAGGGATATTTTTCTCTGTGCATGTCTGTACATTTTAGTGCCCCAAAAGAGACTTCCCTCCTGCCCAGGATCAAACATTTAAATGTGAAAGATATTTATAGGGTCAAATTGAATTCCAACTATTTCAGCCAGTGTCTCAGCACAAGACAGAGTGGAGGAATCTCTGTCCAAGTGGCACTGGGCTCTCTGCCACAGGGGAGAATGCACAACAATATTTACCTTGCACAGACAAAACCGGTACGAACACAACCATCCTCTCCTCTTCTGGGGCCCTTGCTGAAGACAGACGGCTCAGCAGTCTGGCAGTAATGGATAAATCTCAAAGGGCAATATTTCAGCTTATATAAGGGTATGGGGCTGCCTGCCAAGAGAGCTTCTACAATTTAAATCAGGGAGGATTTGGCTGGAGATAAATCAGGTAGTCATTCCCCCGGAGGAGCTGCGGTACCATCAGTGCTCACCTGTCTGCTCAGCATTGGAGCCAAGCTCGTCCTCCCTCGGGCAGCTCCAGGTATGAATCGCACATTTGGGGCGCTACAGGAGAGGGAGGCAGTGAGGGTGATGAGAGGCATTGGCAAACTCAGGCATGCATAAACACTGGAAAAATAGGTGTTCAACTGGAGTGCTTTCGCTCAGAGAGGAGAAGGAAGGTCTCCTGCCAGGTGGGCGAATTGCCCCAAGGGACCCATGCTCAACTCCCAGCTTTGCCTCCACCATTTTATGCCATCAGTCTCTTGGCCTGGTCTGCTGCCACCCAGCACCTCGTTCAGTGTCCTTGGATTCGGGTCCAGAAGTGAGCAGGACTTCTTGTGTTTGTTCTCTCTGTGCAAGAGGTGGGATGGAAGGGATGGCGAGCAGCAAACAGTAGCTCTTGCTCCCCTTGCTCACATCCCCACGCGGCTGCTGTTGTGAGGGAACACACACCATCATCGTGGGGCTGTTTAAGCTCACTCTTCCCTCCCACTCCAGGACAAAGCTGGGAGGACTGGTGAGTCAGAGCTGTCTGCACAGGAGCTTGTCCTGGGGCTGCTCTGATGGAGCTGCTAGAAGCAGACCTGCCTCATGAGCCCCACTGGTTTCATAGCAGACACACATTTCCAGCTCCTGGCTGTCCACATATGTTCAGGAGTGGGATTTGCTCCAAAGTTTTTGCCCATGCATCCACCTCTTGTTGTAATGCACAAGCTAGCAGGGTGCAAGCCACAGCACTCTGGTGCAAACACTATCCTGCTCCCACCTCTTTCCTTCCTTCCACTAGCCACCCCCCAGCACTTTACCTGGAGTTGTGGAATTGGAGTTGAAGCCTTGCTGATCTGAGGGCAGAGCAGGCTCCACCCGATGCTCATGGGGAGGTCTTCAGCAGGCGGAGATGGAGCTTCCTTTGCCTCTGCCCTGCGTGCCTATAACTTTGTTGCATAAATAAAAAGTCATTTGCTCCTTATTTTTTGTGTTTCCTTTTGATACTCGGTGGGCTCAGAGCATGCAGAGGAGATACACACACAAAGACTTCTCCAGCATCCCAAGGGAGACCAACAAACTTATGGTCAGTGCACTGGTAAAGAGCTCTCCTATACGTTGCTTCTAGTATGTGTATTACAGAGGAAAATTATGGCCCCTGCTTAGTAACCTGCCCTGCTATAGATCCCATCCCCAGTTCTCACATGCTGTTTTAAAACACAAGGAGAAAAAGGTATTTCAAGTTTAGCAAACTGAAACTTGATGCATGGAGGGTTAAGGGCTCAATCTGACCACCCTGGACTGGTTATCTGTTGCTCCGGACAAGACAGTGAGTATGTCAAACACCTGAGGGGGACTGACACATCAAACAGAAGGGATTGACCATTTGTGTCCTTCTGGAGGCCCAGGAGACTCTGAAGACTGTGCCCAATGGCACTAGCTGCCTGTGCATAAACATCTGAATTGAGCGCTCTTAAATCGAGTCACTGTCAGAGGGAAAGACCAAGCCAAAATCTACAACAAGGGCTCGTGCCTGTTTCTGCAAGGAGCACTCACATTACTGGATATTGTATAATATCAAAGGGTTTCTGGCCTGGGCTGCTATGAAAGCTTCTTAACAGATAAGAAAATATGTCTTTATATTTGCCATTTGATTGTGAAAGGAGACATTTTAATCAACATTTGTCCAGCCTGTCTGATATATAAATAGTATTTTATTCTATTACACTGCTCTTATCAGTGTCCTACAGCCTGTTTGCTCACAAACAACAGTGATTATCTTTCCTGTAGGCAAACTGTGGCTTTCTTTTTCTTAATTTGGCTTAATTCCTTCTAAAGTTAAGTTCTGTCAAAATCGATGGATCCTGGCTCAGGTGAGTGTCCTGAGGGAAAAAAGTAAAGGAGATACAAAAGTTTTTAGAGCTAAATTCAGGAACATGAGGATAGAGTGGCAGCTGTACGGGGTCCAAGAGGAAGCCACCATGTAGGAGCTTCCCCAGGGACTGGACTCCAAGGATGTGAGCCTGGTCAGACAGATGTGGTGCAGCTGTGGTGCAGCTGTGGGTGCAGATGCAGCAAAGATGTCAAAGATGGTACTTGTGAGATACACATAGAAAAACAACCCTAGAGAGCTGCTTTCAGCCTTTCTTCTCTCTCCATGTGCTTTTGACTCGCACAATGAACCCACACATCTTCCTGTCCTGTCCCAGCACCTTTGCCCATCTTCTCTCTGTCATGGGCACCTACAAACCCTCCATCCACCAGGAGAAGTGTATGAACAGTCCTGCTGGGATGTGCAGTGGGCCAGCTGATACTTTTCCCTAGGTAAATAGATATTTTGATGCAAGAAGGAACTTTGGGGGTAAGGTGACCTTAGATATATCCGTTATTAGTTGGAGGCAGCTATGACTCCTGGAGAGGGGATGTGCTCTGGGCTGCATCCTCACCTCACTGTGTCCTAAAATGATTCTGCCAATGGGGATTCAGACAGGATCATGACAGTGCTTTGTCTGCCCTGTGTCCTGCAGTATGGAGGGGATGTTTGTACAATAAGTTGCTGCACATCCTTTAACAAAAATACACAAAGTCTGTAACACCTCAACTTAAAACCAGGTAAGCTTCAAATGGCATTGTGGTTTATAGCTTTCAGGTATGATATATAGAGATTTATGATGCTCAGCTACATTGGTACTGCCTACAAAATCCTCTTTACTTTTCTTTCTGATATTTGCAGTGTCCAGGTCTATCCCTGTGCTGCTCATGCTGAGGATGGATGTGGTTTGTGCTATGAAGTGTTGTAAGCAATGTGGACTTGCTGTTCAGTGCTTCAACACAGAAATGTAAACCGTCCCAAATCTGAGGGATTTCCAAATTCCAAGTAAGTGTCTGGTGGCCCCTATTTCTGCAGAAACAAAGCCAGACACCAAAGGCACCTGTTTAAAGCACAGAGCACAGAGCAAAATCTAAGGCCATGGCTTGATGCTATTTCTACTCTTTCTGCAACAGCTCAGTTAAAAGGCATTTTTGCAGAGAAAAATGTGACACTTAAAAGGTAACATATTCTTTTCACCTTCTAGTTTCCAATTCAGTTTGTAACTTAGCCCCAAGAAGTGATCAGGGGCTGCTTTCTTTTCAGCTTAAAATCTCTTTTTTCATGCACTGGATGTCAGCGCTCCCGAAAAGATTAAATAAGGCAGAGGTAATGTAGATTTAAAGAATTTTCCAGATGAAGTGCCAGAGCACTTTGAACTGAAGAAGAAAGAGGTTGCTGTGCGGGGACTGGTTGGTGTGGGGGGAAGGCACCGTGGAGCTTTGCCCTGCACAGGGAGGGTGGGTAAACGTGCCATGTCCATGGAGTTGTGGGGGCTGGAAGAGCACCATTAACTTTGCCCTGTGGAGCACAGCAAGATGTTTACAGTGTGCTGGGAAAAAAAAAAATGTAACAGTACTGTTTGTTCAGTAATGTCCCTGGGGAATGGTCCTTCCTAAGAGGTATGAGACCCTCTGTCCAGGATCAGGAGCTGGAGGAACCTTGCTCAGCCGCCCTGGTGCTGTCACTAGTGTTGGTGGGTATTCCCCATGAGCAGCACTGAAGGGGCAGGGGGGACCTCCATTCACCTTAGTCCTTGCCCAGAGATCCAGCTTTGTATAAAGAGCAAAACCACTCCAAGGGGAGGCTGCTATGGGAGGAGGAGCTGTGAGGCCAACACATGTCCTTCCTATGTCCATACCATGGCTGTCTCACCAGAGTCAAATGCTGATGTTGCCACCAACAAAAGAGGCATCCAGGGCAATTTCTCCTGCTTGTCGTCCAAGGGGAAAGATTCCAACCTGCTTCAGCACTGAGAATGTCTAGGCAGTGAGATGAGCTGCCACAAAGGATAAATTACTCCTGTTATCTCCAGATGGATCAGGCCTCTGACAGTATGATACCAGCCCTTGAGGAGGAAAGTTCCAGGGATACTGTGGAAGCACTCACTCTGCAACGTTCTCAGAAGGTGCAAAGTTACCTTCTGGCCATGGGCAGTGGGTGGAGGGAGGAATAAGATTAAAAAAAAAAAATAATATTTTAAAAAATCCCCTTTGCGTTTCAGTAACAGGTCTTCCAGCATTCCCAGACCAAATTAACTCATGAAAAATTCCTGGCAGGTGGGTATGAATTTCACAAATAGGTGAAAAGAGATTTGGAGGTAGAGTGAATAAACAGCTTCGAGTCATGCAAAACAGTACTGGAGTGGGTAGAAAAAGAACCCAGGGCTCCAACTCCATTTACTCCTCTCTGGCTGTGTTTTCCTTGTGCCATTTGACCTTGAGGAATACTGTGTGCTTTGTGAGTTTTGTATCTTTATTTGAAGAGCTGCAAGGCAGCATGGAGAGCCATCAGGAGACTGAAGCACTTTAGTTATCTAATGCCATTGAGCAGATACTCATCTCTGCCTATTGAGGCTTGTTCACCCTTCGGGGTATGTGGGTGTGTATGTGTGGGGCAGTAGAGGATTATTTGGGAGCAGAAGGCAACATCAGAAATACAAGTCTTGAAAACAACTCAAGGGCTGATTTTTGGGTGCACTGCACCTGCAATCAGCTTGTTTCTTTCAGAGCCCTTCATCATTCTCCCTGGGCAAGACTTCGGGGGCTGGTGACCTGGTGAGCGTTTGTGAAAAAAACCGATTGAAAACAAATTAAAACCATTTGTTTTGAAATCTGACCAGGGCTTGAATGGTGAGCCCTTGGGAAGTTTGGCACTTGATGCATAGCCAGATCAAATACAGAGCCACTGAGTGTATGAAAAGAGATGTTCATATCCTGCTTTTGTAGGCTTGTACAACACAGTTCCTGAGACACCTTGGATCATTCTCATCAGTTTTGGGTGTCTTTTTTGTTGTTGTTGTTGTTTTGTTTTATTTTTTTCCCTTTTATTAAGGAAGCATCCTATGTTAGTGGCAGATGTAATATTTTGCCCTGTGTTTGTACAGCTCCTAGCACATCAGTCCCAGTCCCTAGTGGAGTGTGAAGGCAGAACTGATACTAGGCATGCTGATCTCAGTCCTTCTTCACCACAGGCACCTCTGCAACACATATCCAGTCCCAAAGTCACCACTGAATTCCATGTGTCTACACCTCCATGGGACAAAAACCACTGCCCTGCTTCCTGTAACAAATTGCAGACTTAAAGACTCAGGGCTGCACTGTAAATGTAGGATTGCTGAAGAGCATTTTCAGTCATGACATTGGAGGGAAATCTTTAAGTAAAATTCCCCCTTGACTCTACAGAAAGTCTCACGGCCCTCACTTCAAACAAAAGGAAAGAGTACCATAGCTCCTGTCAGTGTGAGCTGATTTCTGAGTCCCAAATACAGTGCCAAATGTAGCCTTGAGTGTGTGATCCAAGACAGTGTTTAACACCTCAGTGAGAATCAGTCCCTATGTCCTTCCCTGCTTCACCTTTCCAGCTCTTGTCAGCCCCAGGTGCCTTGGAGGAAGGTGAGGAAACCCCAGCAAAAAAAAAGAAGAAAGAAAAGCTCCTCACTGGTTATGCAGGCACCCGTGAATGTCTTTGGGTGACAATCAGTCCTGGGTGGACAGGGACATGACACTGCCTGGTCACCCAACAGCCCTTCTCAGACACATCAACAAATGGGCAGTCATGGGTTTTTCATCATTTTGAGGCAGCAAAGGCTTGATTTTTAGGGTGCTGAGCATTCAGAACACACTGAACCTCAGACCCAAATCCTTCAGGAATCACTGATGTTTCACAAGTGCAAAGCTGGCAGCCTCAGGCAGGCAGCACTGAGAGCAAAGGCAGGGTTCTTTTCAGATGTAGCTTTAAAAATTGCAGCACAGGTTGGATTTTACCACTGGCATAGGGCATTTCTTGTGTTCTTGGGTACTCAGGACCAGACGGTCACATCCTGCTTTTGCTGTGTCCCCTCCCTGGACCTTTCATAAACACAGATGTTCCTTCTCCTCTGACAAAAATCATTCATGAAAAATTCAATGGGACGTTTCTTCCCCCTCTTTCTCCCTCTAGTTTTTGTTGTATTCTTGACAAGCTTGAACTCCATAGGGGGGAAAATAAAAGAGCAGCCCAGCCCCTGGTCCTCCCCACATCCTGCTGCAGTGCCCATTTTACATGGTACAAAGGTCATTTAGCATAGCATGGAGCCATCAGCAAGTTGCACAAGGCAATTTCATCTGATCCGTGATGGAATTCCACTCAGCCAAAGTCCTTATTATTATGCATTTTTTACACATTAGGATTTTCCTTTTGTTGGCAGCCAGATCTCTTCATGAGGTGTTAAAAAGTGCAGAGGGGCTCTCTGCTCCACTTCGGGAAGCTAATCCTGCCTTTAAGGCTGGGATAACTGTTTCATTACTGGATGGGCTCAGCTTTAGAGCCACTGACGTTTGCTGACAAGTACCTCAGAAACCAGCACAAAACCTGTGATGGAAGAAAACTCATCTCTGCTTCTTGTAGGACAGCCACAACCCAGCAAGGGCCGTGAGACCCACTGTAGTTTCTTTTCTCTTTCCTTTTTTTTTTTTTTTCCCCTCCTAAAGTTCTAGCTGCTAATTCTCTAAATGTTTTCCAAGATGGCAAACATGTGATGACTCATTTGCACCTGTGAAAAGCAATCCTCCCAATTTGATGGATGATATGGCAAACCTTAAAAAATAGAGGTTAACTGGTAAAGTTAAATAAATAGATTCTCCCCCAGCACTGAATGGAGCGATGTCGCAGGCAGAGCAAGCATCTGCTTCATGCCAATCACAGCCACGTGTCTCCTGGGTAGTCAGAATAGTCGCTTTAGTAACTATTGTGGTCCTCAATTAATGATTAGATTATACCTGAACCTAAAAAATTACACAGCTTTTGTTCATAGCCCTTGTAAAATAATATCAAACTTTATTAAAATGGTTCTGGCTGGAAAAAAATAATCAAATCCAATCCTTCAGTCAGTGGCATATTTCAGTGTTTTTAAACTGGTTTGACTTTATCAGAAAAGATGGATTCAAACAGGAACAGGTGCAGAGAAAAGGAACTAGGATGGAGGATAATAAGGACCTGGCAAGCCTGTTTTATGAGAGAGGACTAAACAAGATTGTCTTGTTAAGCCCAGCAAAATGAAGGGAACATGACTGCTATCTATAAATACAGCAGGGATGTAAATAAGAAGGAGGGAAAAGAGCTATTAAGCAAAAGGCAGGGTTGGCAGAAGAACAAATGGACATAAACTCATCACTAATAAACATAGTCAGGAAATCAGAAGATGTTTTCCAGCCACCTGAGCAGTGCTGCTCTGGAATAGGCTTCCAGCAGCAGCAGAGGGACCGAGGGCTGCACTGAGCTCAGATGGCATTTGAGCAGTCTGTGGCAGGGATGGCATGTGCTGAGAGCTGGGACTGAAGTCAGAGCCCTGGGAGAACCCTGCTATCCCACCTTCATCTGTCAATGCCAATATTTCATAACAAAGTGAGGGGGGAAGGAAAGAAGATGGAAAATTGTAACAATGCTGGCAGTTTGTTGGGAAAATATTGCTTCTGGGGTAAATAATTTCTCATGGAATAGAAATAAATAGTGAGAAAATTCCAGCCAGCAAGATAAGAACAGATAATGAAATGTGCAGTAGCAGTGAAATGCTTTTTTCTGGTTTATATAACAAGCAGATAGCAGAACTGGGAATGACCTGAAACCTCATTTCTTGAAGACAATATGAGCTTTCTTCCCTGAAATACAGGAAAACCCAGAAACATTCTACAGGACAAGATCCTATAAGTCTGGAAAAGGACCACCTCAGTTGGCAGCAACGAGCAGACAGCATTTGGTAAGTTCTGAAAGGATAAACTTAATTTATCTCTTTCTTTCTCCCACCTTCCCCATTGAAAACATGAACAAGCACTTCCATTTGACACATGGCCTAAGGAAAATGGGGAAGGGGTAAATTAGCACATTTAATTCCCTTGCTGAAAGTGCCTTTTTTTCCCTTTTGATTTAGACAAACTGAAAAGTTTGAGCGAGTTCAGCAGTCTGGCACAGTCTCTTTGGCTGAAGCTTGTCTGCTGCATATGAAATCTTTAAACAGGTTTTGGCTCAGCAGAAACACACTGTTTTTGTTTTGTGAGTAAACCCCGAGTGTTATTTGGAGTCATCCTCTCACAAACGCAGGCGCAGAACAGCGTGTTTTGGTCAAGCTGGTTCTGTTCCTGCCTGAGCAAAAGGATTTTGGTTAATGGGTTTTTAAGTGATCTGATGTTCATTTTGTGAATTATGAGAGGACAAAAAAAAAAAAAAAATAGAAAAGGTCTCTGTTCGGGTTTTAGTTACAGACCAGGAAAACGTCTTGCACTCCAGGGAGACATGGGGATACAGAGGGAAATAACTGGGAGGAGGAGGTCCTGGTCCCATTCTCAGCAGCTCCTCTACTGAGTCAATGGTGGCTCTGTCAGAACAGTATGTTTCCCTCAAGACATTGTTCCTATCCTGTTTTTCTGGTTTCTCAGGTACCTGTTGAGCTGTTTTTTGCAATTAAGAACATACTGGTCCCCCTTCAGTAATAATAAAGGCAAAGAAAGGTAAAGCAAATAGTTACCAAATGACCAAAGGGACTAACCCAAGCGTGACGCTTCTAAATAGACAAGTAACCCTGAGTACTGTGGCTGCAGTGTATCAACACAAGCATACATCAATACCAGTCAATACTGTACCATGAGCCATTATCATATGTACTTCAGCCACCCAAAAGTGGGCCAGGTGTCTGCCCTGGTTACATGATGCACTGTGCTATTTTTCCTGTGATTCAGTTGTTAACTCAGGTAATGCCATGGAAAAATTACACAGACCCAAGATTAGTAACCAGGTAATAACCTATTCCTAATGGTTCAAATTAAAGATCAAAGGTGGTTAGAAAGGCATGGGCAAGGAAGGTGCTGTGTTAAAACACAGTTACAAGTGAACGACAACCCATCGCTAGGAGACATTTGCTAAGAGACATTTACTCAGAGGCATTTACTGCACATATTAGCAGACATAATGCAGAAGGGATAAAGTCATTACCTGAGTAATGATTTTACATTAGTATTTGCCTTCAGTGGATTCTCTCAAGAAATAATTTTCCCCTGTCCTTATGCACATAATATTATTTGTCCCTGTTTTCAATTATGAAACTCAAATCTGCAGTGCAAGGTGAGAAAAAGCTAGACAGAATATAGAGATGTGGCAATGGCCCTAAACCCTTGACTTGCTAAAAAGTGAGGTGATAAAGCACACAAACACACTTACAGAGTGGGTAGCTGTCAGGACATAAAGAAGCACTGGTCCTAGAGGTCTGCAAGCCAGGTAAAACCTCACTGAGGTTTTAAGGGTGAGAAGTTCACTGAAGGTGGTTGAATAAGTGTGTCATCACAGTTGCTGAGTCCCACTGATCTTCTGAACAATGCCTTCCAGTGAAGAAATTATCCATGACATGTACTGTACGAGGACAATAACTTCTGGTTTGTGAGCTTCCTGTTTGAGGGATGCACATTCCATATGAAGAAATTAATGATTAGTCCGTTGCAGGAACACTTATTGATTTGGTTTGTAAAGTACCTTTTTGTTCTGCCCCAGAAATGCCCTTCCTGCTTTTGTTCATCCTTTAAAAAAAATTCTTTTAGAGAATGGAAACCCTCAGACTACTTTTGAACTTAGGCTGATGAACTTCATATTAATTAGAGTTTCTATGATGAGGCCATCATCCAGAAATGGGACAGGGTGTGCAATTTTATTTAGAAGGATGGAGGGGAAATGGGCAGGATGTGGGGGAAGAAGAAGGAAGAAAGGAGGAAGCTGGAAGGAAGGAAAACATACAAGGATGGATCAAAAGTATTAAGCTCAGATCCAGTTCTGGAGCCTGGCTGACACCTGTGCCAGCCCAACTTTAAGTAACAGATTTTCATATTGTTAATTGATATATATTGAAATTAAGCTTTTTGGCTGTCACAGAGCCCTGTGACAAAATGCAGATCAAGGTACAAGTTTGGATTTCCAGTGTCCTCAGATCTGGGTGTGTTTAGATGTGCAGTTTGGCATCACTTTCTCACAATAATAAGATGCCTGAACAGCCATTAAGCCACAGCCCTACACAGCCTGAACTCCCAGAGAATGAAGGAGAGTAAACACTTTGCTGGCCAGGCTGTGCTTTGCGAATGCCTCATGTCAATATGTCCCTCCCTTGCTGCCAGCATCTTTTTTGTCCTGTACTGACTAAGAAGGATCTTCCTCTCTCAGCCTTTATCCCATAGCCGTTATTCTGACTTGAAGTCAGGGAGAGGCCACTGCAGAAAAGGATGTGTTACTAACACCAGCCTGGCCAGGCACCCATTGGTGGATGGATGGTGGTCCATGATGGTCCATAGTGCATCTAGACAGCTTTTTTGAAGTGCTGCTACAGCAAAGGACTTGAGCCATTGGCTTTAAGCTGAGGATGGCAGAAGTTTTGTTGACTTCAGCCAGCTTTTTTTGCAGATCACTCCTGGTAATTTCTTGTGAGGTATTTTGCACCTTTCAGAGAAAGATTCCTGGGATGGAGGATCTTCATTGCACTGTTCTGGGCAGGAGCCTGACTCCACACATGAGGGATGACACTCAGGGTGGGCACATCAGTGCTACAGCTTTGTCCAGCTCTATTGTTAGCCTGTAGCCACCCTGCTGATACACCTGCCATGAAGGGATACAACGCTCTGTCTTATGGGTGGGAATCTGTACAGACTGTCCGGGCTGGAAGTCAGATGGGGGAACAGGATAATGCTGCTCCAGGGTCTGCTCCCATGAGGTGCCAGCCTTAGAGGTCAGGTAGTTGTTGCAGTTACAGGGCTTCTTGCTTCATGCTTCTCGCAACCCCTTTTTTCAAGGGTTCTCACTATACCCAAACTACACTACTAAAATAGGTGTCTTCTGCTTTTGATCTGACCTGAAACCAGAACTAGACAGTATGCTTAGATCATCACAGCTCAGAGGGTTTAATTCCAGTTCTGATCTTTTTATTATTTACTTATTCCTCATATACATGTAACCATTTCTGTCATATGCTAAAGACCCTTTGTATCATCTGAAGCTTAGAAAACTAACTGAAAGGTGGCTCATAAATACATATATGCATACTACTTCATCATGACTGCTTGCTCCTAGATGATTATTGCAGGCAGCCCCAAATTTCATGCTGGTGAAATGTATTTAAACATGAATATCAATTTGAGACTTCAGTTCTGATCATGCTAGATGACTCTTAACAACCATGACCAACCTCTCCTCAAATCATTACCATTCGTATAGCCACAAAAGGCAAACTTGAGGAGAGAATAAGAAGCTAGTAGGGTCTCAGGCTAAGCATACAACAGTGGGATAGCTATAAATGAACCTTTTCAACCATAAATTACATGTGGCCAGTAATTCCCTTTCCTCCCTCTCTCCCTCCCTCCCCATCCTCCCCCTCCACTCTGAAAACCCTGGGACAAAGGCTTGCCTCTCTGAAGGATGCCTTTCTGGAGGATTAAGCAGCTTTTGTTGACAAAATACAAATTACAACTCCTTTGCTTGGTGTCCCGCCTTCTCAGCTGGGCTCCAGTCCCTGAGGGACAAGGCTCTATTACCCCTGCGTAGATGAAGAGCTCAGAATAGGCAGATGTAATTATTAACACCATTCAATGGAGTGTCTTTCTGAATTATCAATTAAAAATCTCTACTGTTTTTTCCTCACACTAAATAGAAAGCTGATGGCAGTTAATCTATTGTGCAGCAGAGCTTTATATGCATATTTAAACCGTGTGCTCCTCCGCTTTTTTATTCCAAGGGCAGTGTGGGGTGAGAGGGACTCCCATGAGGTAGCACAAAGACCCCTGTCATTTGATTGAGAGAAGAGTCTTTGGAAAAATATTGTCGCCTTCCACCCTGGCAAACAGGTCCCGTGGAGATAGTCAAACAGGCCCGAGATGCCTGATATTGTGGGAGATGACAAATGAGCGTTCCCTGCTCATGCACCAAAGTGCGTCTGAACAGCTCTTTTGACGTGCTGCTATTAAAATGCAGAGTTCATGGGCAACAGACACATGAGCATGGAGTGAAAACAGAAATTAAGCAATGTGATTAAAACGAACAGCCACGCTGAGCCGGGCTGCCAAGAGCTGTCAGCTTTTGGCTGAGGGAGAAGACTGATGCACCAGGTTTTGAGGAAGGGGCTGAGAGGATGGTTCAGGAGCCACGGGTGGAGTTCTGTAAATGTTCCTGCTGCCCCACAACTATGTCTCCAGTTCTCACCAGGAAAATCTTCCTTGCAAACTTCCCCAGACAGATTGTTTCAACTCTGTTGAGAGCTTAAAAATTGCCACTGATGGTACTGGAATGTTGAGCTACCACTTATATTTGCCAGCTCCAAAGCCCAGTACTAACATTTCCAAAAATTTTCCTCACAAATCTTTTTTTTTTCCTTTTGAGCAACTTCTCTCCAAGCATAGAAGTTGGACCTTTTGCTTGCACAGATCAGACTCCTGATATATGGCTAAACTATATGCAGTTTTTTAGTGTGTGTGCTGTGTATGTTGCCTTTTTTTCATAGCTGGGGTTCCCACCAGATCCACAAGCAGAGTGAGACAAGATTTTAAACATTGAAAAAGTGGCATTATGCACAGCAGGGATTTCAGTTAAAGAGTTTCAATTTCCAAAGTGGTGTCACCTAAAAAAGCACCCAAAGAAAGACAGAACAAGCCAAATTTGAGACTATCTTTGGGCTTGGAGAAGTATAGTTAAAAATGCTATATCAGACAGAAAAAAATAATAGCTCCTAAGGAACTGGAAAGCATTTGGGGCTGGACATGTGCCTTCAGCAGTTTAGAAGCTTATTTTATTAGCACTTAAGTCCTAGAAGTAGCATTGAACTCTTGACATATTGGACCACTTCCATCTATTGCCTAATACAACCCTTATTCTCTTTTTCTAGCTCTTCAGAGTTGTGATTACCTAATACCATGCAATACCTGGGCTGTCAATTTTGTTTTGTTTTTCTTTTTAACGATTTAAGTCCCCTTGCCTCCAAAAGCTGGCTGACCATAATGGACCCTAATGCACATGGCAAGTGTTTCCAAACTGCACTGTTCTGCTCAAAAGCCTTTCTCTAAGATGAATAGCATTTGAGCTTTGTCCAATTTTTCTTATGTGGTATGTGCCCTTTATTTACTCCATCATGTATATCTCACTCCATTTAAAATATTCACAGTTTGTTTTCAGTGCTATCTGGCTGGCCTTCAGTCTGGGTTTAACAAATGTTAGACGTTATATTCACTTGCATATATCAGTTTTTGTCATGAACCAGAAGGGGAAAAAAAGAATGTAAAAAAAAATTGCCTTCACCATGATTTAAATAACATGTTCAGATCCTTTATTTTTTTGTTTTAAATGCCTTCATCTCTTGGCCTTATAAGGTGCAGACCATCTCACACTGAACTCTAACTGGGTGGCCTCAGTCAGCCAACAGCCCTGCAAGCTCATCCCATTAAAGTCACTATGCTTACTTCTTATTTCAACAAACCAACCTGGATTTTGAGGCAGGAAAAACTGAGGGAAGAAATCTTAGGTCCATTTCAGAGTGAAAGGGTGTGAAATTCAGTTGTCAATGGGCTGTAAAATGAGAGATTTTTGCATTTGCTGTTAAAAATGCCTTTTTTTTTTTTTTTTTTAAACTGGCAAGGGCTGTTCCTTTCCTTATGAAATCTACAGAACCAAGCAGTTCATATTTGAGTGCCACCACATAGAGCACCTCTTCACCAGACCTGTGGTACCACTCCTATGAGGAGAGTATGAGCCTTCCTAATAGCATTGACAACCTCGCTCAAATGCTTTCACTGGCTGGGAAAACCGAGGCATGGACTTTCAGTTCAGCAGAAAGTTGCCAGACAAGTCAGGAAGCAGACTCAGGTGAAGAACAATGCACTGTAGGAGGGCTCAAGGCTCATGTGCACCAACAAGTAACACATCTCACGCTGGGAACACAACTTTGCCACGTTACACCACATGTCTTTGGTGCCTGTGTAGACTGAATGATCCTTATCCCAGGAATCACAAGTCCAGGAGTCAGAGAGAAAGAACAAGAACCTGAAGGCAACAGACCTTGAGGCTAAAGATGCCAGTGCAAAGGAAGATGGTTGGATGGCTGTGTAAAGGGGAATGAAGTCATGAGAACAAAGAAGCATGGGGTTCTGGTAGAGTGCTCTGGTTACTGGGATGGGCTCAAGGTCTTCCCTCTGTCCCTGAGTGGCTACGCCATCATGTCACTTTATTTCCTCATAATATCACCTACATGCTCCCCAGGATAGGGGTGGTTTCCAGAGAGAGTCAGTGAAGAAGGGAGCCATCACCAGGATGATTCCCAGGTTCTTCTGGCTTGCAAAATAAAAAGCCACAAGTGAATGCTTGTGACTTGCTAGTAATTCCCCCAAAGGTGGACACAGCCCCACCTGTGTCTTCCCTGAGGCTGTCACCATATGCAGGATTTCCCTCCTGTCCCCCAGATAAACAGGACAACTGAGGAGGACTGAGGAGCTGAGTTGGTGAAGTGTCCAAGCACATTCCAGAGATACCAGGCACTACAAGGGCTTTTCAAATTCAGCCAGAGAGCAGCACAACGAGAACCAGTAAGAAGAAGCTCAGCCTGGAAGTTCTGGGCAGTCAAATTCACTGGGGAAATAAAGCATGTAAAACCAATTAAAACAATAAGGCTGATTAACCCTTAGCACAAGCTATGGAGGGGAAGCAAGGAATTTTCAAATCAGTTTTCAAATGTTTAATTCAATGAAATGGAGAGGAAACAAGACATTTACAAATCAATTCTCAAATTTTTCATGCAATCAAACTCCTTTCTGGAAGTCATGTTTTGATAAAAAATAAAAGCGATTTTGCTCAACAGAAGGAAACAAGGGTGATTTCCAAAAGACTTCCCCAGCTGAGCAAATGTATCTTTTTGAGTTTAACAAGCTCCTGAGCTCTCCATTGTTGAGTTTTATTTTTATAAACTCAATCCTTGTCAGTTAAGTGTCAGCACTAGCCTGCCAGTTCACAGGAGGACTTTTATCCTTTTGTGTCTCACAAATGTCTCTGTGCACAAGGAGAAGGAGTAGAGGGGAGGAGAGAGTGCTGAAGTGACTCATCCACAGAGCTGGCGAAGAGTCCCAGCAACCGTCTGGTGGAAGGGTGCACCCTGCCAATGCTTGCAGCCAGGAAGAATTGCTTAGCAAGCTCTTATGAGATGAAATGGCAAAGTAGCAAACGCAAAAGGGTGAGCTGGATAAACAAAAACATCCCTCAAGAAAACTCTGGGAAAATGGATTTGGGCTGCTCCATCCTGGGGTTGTAGGTTGCATTCCTCCTCAGCAGCAGGAGCTGCAAGGCCAACTCCAGCCTGTGTTTGAAGAGGCTTTGCAGCCACTGGGAGGAACGTGCTCATCTACCAGCTCAAACAAGGTGCAAGACCCAGCACTTCTGCAGCCTGGGGTGAATGTTGATGTACTGTTTGTACCTGTATTAAGAGCCATGACCTCATGTCTCTGCCCTGTGGAGGAGCTGCCCATCATTCAGCTGTTTGACGCCTAAGTTAACCGATAGTTTACTTGGGGTCCTTGCAGGCCAAGGTAGGAGCTGAGCAAAGGTCTGACCCTCCATAGCCAAACTCATCTACAGCTTTCAGAAAACACGAGCTAAATTTGCTGTATCAGGAGCCCGATGCTGGACTTTTCTTTCGGTGTTGGACTACACACCCATATTACAAGGGAAAATGGCTTTAAACCAAAAGAGACTTGATTTAGATTAGACATTAGGATGAAACTCTTTCCTGTGAGAGTGGTGAGACTGGAAGAGGTTGCCTAAAGAAGCCATGGACGCCCCATCAAGGCCAGTTTGGATGGGGCTTTTAGCAACCTGGTCTAGCGGAAGGTGTCCCTGTTCATGGCAGGGGACTTGGAACTAGATAATCTTCAAGGTCCCTTCCAACCCAAACCATTCTGTGATTCTATGATATACACACTACATACAGTTTGATAGAACTCTGTGACTGCCACAGGAGAACTCATTTTTTGGCTTTTGTTTGTAGATGGGGTGATGATGCCTGTTACCTCTGTGCAGAAGTGCCAAGAAAAGGTACCACTCCAGCTGTCCACAAGTTGCTCAATGATATAGGGAAGTATATCCTGAGTCACGGCACTAGGTACCACACTGCATCCTGCCAGTAATTGTGTAAGCATATATGCCTGTGTCATCCTGTGTTGGTGGAGACACTGGGAATGCCAGAGACAGATGCTACCTGCACCATAATTCAAGGGACAAGTTCTTACAGTGGAGGAAGTGAAAGACTGTGGGTTTAAACCTGGTTAGTGACTCATACAATTCATAAAGAGAAATGGCTTTCAGAGATTTTGAAGTATTCATTGTGAGGGTTTCATATACATCACATAATCTCAGCTTTCATGTGCCAGGATGCTGTGCTAGTCTTTGGTTTATCACTGCCACTCTGGTGTGAGCTCTTCCCCTAAGACCTGGGCTCAGGGCTCAGCTGCGGATGTGTATGAGTGGTGGTTTTTGTATCTCTGTCTCTGGATGCTATGAAAACACCAGAACTTGGTTTCCTACAGTAACTCTCCAAACAGCAAGGCTCAGAGGTATATGACTTTGATCCTGGTACAAGAGCAGCATGGCTCTGGGAGTGATGCAATGAACTGGGAAACATTTAACTGGAGAGGACCAGTTTGAATCCCGACTGCTTTATTTGGGATTGAATCCCATCTGCTGGGCCTTGGGGACCCTTCCCTTTTGTAGTAAAAGGAGTTTGCTACAGCCTCAGTCCTGCTGTGAACTTGCTTCGTGTGCTGCTGTTTAGATGGCAGCTTAAAGATTCAGTTTTCACCGTTGCTTGAGATGAATCCAGGCTGTGCATTCCTTGATTGCAGCTCTTTTGCATCCCAAGTTTGCAAAGAGGGATCATCATTGCATTACCCCATTACAGCAGTCTCTGTTCTCCCAGAATTAGCTGCTGTTAATGCACAGGTGTTTTAAAGTTGTGCACAGACTGCTCTGTTTTTATACACTCATTCCTGTAATATAAGCATAAGTATAAACTACTGTCCTCCCTGTGCAACTAACTTCAGATCCGATTTTCCCCAGATCAGTTCAGAATTTGGGATTACCACTAAGATCCCAACACCATGGTCTAACCCCTGAGCTGGGCCTTCAGATCCAAGGAAATGTTGGAAATGTTGACATCTCATCATACAAAAGTCACGCCTTTAAGATCTGAATAACTACCTCAGCATATTCACACATACGAATATTTCTCTGTTAATGCCTAGAAGTTCCTTTTTTTCCTAACTGAAAGCTGAATTTTCATACACATCTCTTTATTCCATCTGATGGACCTTTAGCAAAACCACAGAATGTTGTGAGACCTGTAGAAGCACCATGAGACTTTTGTGTGCACGTATCTGGGTAAATGTCTGACGGAACCAAAATGTCTCTATGAACTTTTTATAGCTGTTTCCCTATGGGCAACTACACAGGAATTCACCTTTTAATGAAAAAAATAAAATAAATGGTAGTTATAAAGAAGAGGCTAAGAATATGTGCCATGATGGTTTAATGCTTAGAATTCAAATTAATAAGAGTTTGTTTTTTATTTTTCAAACATCTTGTGATTTTTTAAAGATGATCTCATGGTTTTGCAAAGCTTTATCTATGATTTTTCTAATGTGGAGAGGGCAACCTGTGAACCCTGAAAATGCACAAGTTATGAGAGCACTTCAAACAAGTTTTCTTCCTATCATGTTCAGTGGTTTTCTTTGCGTACACACATTTTTTTTTTTTTTTTGTTCAAAATCAATCTATTTGTGTTGAAGAGATTGGAGACAGAAAACAACTTTCAGCATGAGTGATGGAAAAATGACTATTCTAACACTGCCAGCATTTGACACTTCTGTTTCCAAGTGACTGAGACTTTCCAGAGACAGAGTACCCTCTCGCTGCAGAGAAACAGCTTCTTTATCCAGGCAGCTTATGCAGTAACGTGAAAAGAATAGTGACATTGCCTAGAAGGGTGCAGATCAAGTGACACAAGCCTTGACAGTGCTGCTTCTCTCCCATCTGCTCTCCCATCCAGGACCTGAAAGGATTTTTTCCTTGCAAATGGTTTGCTACTTCATCAGCAATAATGTGTGTACAACTGAACACAGGCAAGCTTGTAATTTGGAAATTCCTCTTGTACTCCTCCATCAGCTTGGCTTTTAATTTAGAAGGCAAGCTGTTTTGTTTATGATTTATCATAGGCAATTTCCAAACTCTTCAGTGTCTTGAACTCTTTCTAGGAGGTACTTTAAATGATATTTACTGACGCAGATTGGCCAAGATCAGATAAACATTATTACTGTAGCTGCATAAGCATATTTATCATTAGAAAAGACAAAATATCTGGGGCTTTTTCCTGTCATTAAGTCTCACATAGTTACATGTTGGTAATCTGTTGGCTGGAGGGGTGTTTGTCATGTGTATTTCATGCTGGTCTTTAACAGTTTGGGCAATATGACACAGCAAACTTTTGTTTGTCCTGTAATGGCAGAGTGGGACAAGGAAGTATTGGTTCAGCCTCTGTGACTCCTCTGAAACATCTTGGCATTGCAAAGGGTGTAGGGCTTTTCAAAATTCAGGGCTGAATGCTGCAGTCCTGTGGAAGTGAAGCCATGTGGTTTCAACAGAGCTTTCATCCATCTGATGTCTGTGGGTTGAGTTAAGCTTACGCTACAGAAGTCAAGCTGCGTGTAGAAGAGTAGAACAGCTTTGGCCATTGGGATGGCCTTACTTTGGGCTCACACTGGGTATCATGCTTGGAAAAGCAGCAGTCTTTACAGCCAGGCTTGTCTTTCCAACAGAAAATTGAATCAGATGGTACATGTTTGGAATAAATTGCAGTAGCAGAGAAGACCCCACAGCAAGAGCTTTGGTGCAACTCTCCTGGAACTGTGCTCTTTACTGACATTGCCATTGCTGAATCCAGCATCACTGTATTGTCAGTGCTGTTGGTAACATCCTGCCTGGACTGTGCTGCCATGGCTGCAGTCACACCTTTTGCTGAGTCAACAGTCCCAGATTCATTTCCTTTGTGGATAAGACAGAAAGAATAGTTTATAAACACACATGGATCAGTGCTCCACCTAAAAGTAGAAACATCCTTTTTCCTGAAAGTAATACAACCCCATCACTCACACAGCTTTACAGTTATCGTAGCATAGAATAAATGATGCATTAGAAGAGCTCAAGAACATAAGAATGGTTGCATAAAGACCCTGGAAGCCCACTACCTTGTTTCTAAGCCCTGGCCAGTTGCAGGTGCCAATAAAGGGCATAGGAAAAGGATAAGTGTAAACAAGACACAACAATTTGTACTTCAGGGACTTTCTCAGCCTGGTCACATCTTTGCAAATATGTAATTCTGGAATAGTCACAAATGGATGGTTGGGGAGAAATGCACTTCAATTGCTAAAAACATCAAAAATTATATGACCCTGGCAAGTCATAAGGTGAAGAAATGAGATATAAAGTCAAGGAAAACGAAGGTGGGTTGTGGGTGCAGCTGAGGATTGGTAGTGGAGGCAGGACTTTAACTGCACTGCTGGGAAAGGGAGATGGTGCCAGGGTACGAGCTGCAGCCCAGCAGGACATCCCCTGCAGCCTCAGGAGGCAGCTCTGCAAGGGAGTAAGGGCTAAGTGAACCACTGCAAAAATTACCCTGCCTTTAATCTGAGTTTTGACAGTCCTCCTCCTTCTCAAATCACCTCAAGACTTGATGATCTTTCATGTTAAGATTTTCAGCTTTAAACTCAAGCATGTTGGCCCATTTTTTAAATTCCATCTGTTGGGCCAGGTCTCCAGTCCTTGTCTCTAAACAACATTACCAAGAGCTGGAGAAAAGCATCGATCCTCCCTCGTTGTCTGTAGCTCTAGCCATATACAATCAGACGAGCCAAAATAAACACAAACTGGGCAACTATTCCAAGAACGAAAACACCTCATTTGTTGAACCTCCAGGTCTCAAAGACACTTTGTCCATTTTTACTTCAAACTTTCCAGAAAGAAAAACCCGTTCTACCAGGAGATCATGGATGTAAAATTCCAGATGGATTGTTGTAGACTTTAAAAATTAGGGAAAAAAAAATTGTCTGAGACTGGGAAACTACTGTAACATGAATACTATTTTGGACTAATGTCTCTCCTCAAAATACTCCCCAGTATAGCAGGATTGGACAATATGATGTATTTGGTAGCTTGAACAAACTGGCAAAGTGCTGGTATTTTCAGGATTTAAACGATTCAAATTGCATTTCAGTGCACTAGAAACACTGAATGCATTATGGTACATTTAAATAAAACATTTTACTGAGTATTAAATGAGGAAGCATTCAGCTGGTTTTGGCTGGAGACTCATGCATTTAGAAAACCTGAGCTTTTTTACACACTGTAATATTAGTTATTTGGCAAGAGACTCTCTAAACCCTCATTAGTAAGATTGCTGATTTGGCAGCACTGAAATGCGTCTGTTTATGAGTAAATCCCCACATTATCTTCCTCTGCTCTCCTATTTTGCCCTTTTCCATTAAGTATTTCTCTCTGGAGCCATCTCACTTCTGCTTTTACCTGATAGCCCTTTGGCCCTTCTAAATGCAGGACTTCCTGAAGGTGACAAATGGCTTCTTCCAAAGGCCATCAGCTACACAAAGCTTTGAAACCAACCATGCTGAGGTTCCCATCTCCTTACCCTTTTTAGTGGTTTAGCATTTCAGGCAACAGTCAAGCCAAGACTAGCATCTGACACTTGTGTGTGGGAGGAGGTTTTCCCCAGGGGGTGATGTATAAAATTTGCTTGTTTATTTATTTTTTTTTTTTAGGTCCTCATTGTGAGGAATGTTTCTGATGAAGTTTGACCTTTTGAGTTCTGTGTTTGGAGCTATAAAATGAGCTTATTGCTTTGTCCACCTATGAGAGTCCTGCATCAGGAAACTCACCCACACGTGAGATCTTGAACTTTTTGATAGTAGCTTGCTATGGGTTGTCTTTCCTCTGCCTCCCTTCACTCTGATGGTAAGCTGATAGAGGTGAAATGTATCCATAAAAAAGTATTTGAGAGGGATATTCTCCCTTCTGGAGCCACACTCCAAGATTCAAATATGGGCAATTTAGGAGCACTGTTTACTCTTCTGCCCTGTGTGAAAACTATAAGGCTGTAAGAATAATTGATCTAGAAACTAAGTCTAGGCCATGCCAGGTAATGTGAATTAGCAGTCACTAATTATGAATGTGGGAGGGGGGGAAAGCAAAGGTCATTTTGACCCATTCTGCACCAAAAGCTTGGAGTCTGTTCAGAAAAACTCCTGCCTACCTAGACCCACTAAAAACAGTGCTTTGATCTCTGTACAATGCACTCAATTAGAGGGAGGGAATTTTCAAACAAAAGCTTTTTTAAATTTCCTTTAGAATGAATAATTTTGAGGGTGGTGGAGGATGGCGGCAACAATTGAAGGAAATAATTGCTCACTATTTGCCCAGACATTTTGCTACAACATGAAAAGCCATGAGGAAGCACCTCTTGGGGGGTGGGTGCAGGTACAAAACTGTACACAGCCTGCTCGGGTCTGCATGGGTGCAGAAGATGATATTTAGCCATACACACATGGCTTTGTATGGCCCTTTTCTCAAAGTATTTCACCCTATGGGCCTCACTTTCTCCAACAAATTTAAGGCCCACAAGACCTTGTTTAGGAACCAGAGTGGTTCTTTCTCAAAATGCATTCATCCACCAAATGTCTCACATTAGATACAAAGAGAGGCAAAGCCAGATATACAAATACCCCCTTGCCTATGGCATCACTGGAAGAGCAGAGCAGCTCATCTGATGCTTTCCTGATGCTGTGAGGAACTTTGCCTCACAGCCTGGACTATGGGGACTCTTGGTAGACCTGAGTTATCCTCACAGATCATCCAGGTTTTTCTTAATTGCTACTTATATGCTGCCTCACTCTGACTCTTTCTAATGGCAACTCTGCCAGTTTCAACACTCAGTTGACCACAGCCCTGTGGAAGTAAGATTTTCCATTCTCTTCTTCCTGTCTTTTGAAATTATCTAGTACTTTTTACAGCCATAGATTAACTTGAACATGAACCATGAGACTGTTGCCTGTCCAGTGCTGTCAGATGCTTTAGGCAGAGTGACAGTAAAACACAGCTCTCCTGATCTGGCAGCATTTCACAGTAGGATAAAGACTGGAACAGTGCTGGTGACAGCAAAATCAGTCCATATGGGTTTAGCAGTATTTTCCATACAGGAGATTAAAATCAACATGCTGAAAGGGAGTGGGAAGCTCTTCAGAACCAGCACACAGAGTTCAGATGAGGGTTTTGGCTGAAGAGGCATGCGTGTAAGTGAAATGATGTTATTTGTAGCAGATTACTGGAATCAAGCTCAGGACAGGAGGAAGCCTGTGGAGATACGTGCCATCCATGTCAAGTGTTTTCAGAGAGTGAGTTACAGATAGGCCTGTGGAAAATGTTGTTTATAAGTAATAAAAAGGCTTCCGGGGAAATTTATGTCTTAGAAATCCACCTACAGCTCATGCAAGGCATTGGGTTTCTCTGAGAAAATCTGGGTGTGAGGAGCAGAATGGTGATGGTGTTAATGGGGAACAGCATGACTTCTCTCCTTCCACCCAGCAGCTTGGAAAGGGAAAGACATGATCTGGCACTTGCTGTAATTCAGGACACGAGAAGGCTGTGAACGCAAACCTCAGCTGGCATTACTTGTTGAGCACTTTAAAACCAAATCTGAATGCAATCTGTATTTGTGTTTACTGCATGTAAGTCCTGCCACCTTTTGAAAGGTTCCTACTCTTAGGATGTCGTTAGACATGGTGTTTCCACTAAGACAATACAAGGACCAGAAGAGGCATGCGGATGGACTGCAGGTAGGGGTGGTTGTAAGCAAATTCGTGAAGGAGATGCTTTGATTCCTTCTGACTCAAGATACTTGGCACTGAGAACCTTGACTTTCCCTCCAGAGAAAAGAGTGGCACTTCCATGGTCATGACTGTGACATCTCAGTTGGCCCCTGGGGGTATCTCCTTGAGTCAGCTTGCTGAGGTGCTTGAAGTTGGCTGAGACGCATATGAGTCTCTGCTGCTGGGAAAAATGGTCCTAAGGGCACAGCTCCTCAAGCTGGAGTAGCCTGTGGAAGCAGTTGTTGTATCAGGTGAGAAAGGAGATAAATGCCAGAAAAAGTGGCAGAAATAAGTTGCTGGGAGACATCCTAAGGTGTTTCTCTAATCTCACAGTGCAAAAGCACTGTGGCATTCAGAGGAACTCACATCAATATAAAAGGAAACACCATCTCCTGGGTACCACACCTGAAGGCATGAGGCCCTCACTGCTGCAGGGAGAGGCTTAGCCATATTCAAAAAAGTATTTTTCTAGCAATAAGGAGGATACCTGGGTGTAAGTTAAACTTCCCAACAGCTTGTATGTTAGGAGGTGTAGTACACTTTCTAGTTAAGAGATTAAGTCATTCCTTAACTATTTCAATGCAGGATGGGTATTCTGAGAGAAAAGTTTATTTAAAATTTGCCTGCAGTCATGATTTAATGCAGTTATCTCAAGTATTTGCCACTGGCTACTGTCAGAGTCAAGATACTGGATTAGATCAGCTTTGGGTCTTCTTTAAAATGTCAGCTTCTGTATTCTGAGGATGGGGGAAGACAATCTGTAGATCTGTAGATGAGATATGCAGAAGATAAATACAATTTTCATGTCTTTCCCATACGCCTCACTGACTTCTCTAATGTGGCATGAATAACAAAGGGTATCCAAGCCTAGATGCAGTTCCAAAGTCCAGCTGCCTTTGCTGTACAAGAGGGGCTAAAGTAAGCTGTAACCAGTATTTGGATCTTGTTGTACTGGTGAGAAATGATTTTACCAGGACAATGCATTTCAGGCACTGCCTCAATTCAGGTAGAATTTCATCTATCCCACAGAGCTGTGCTCTGACCTCCCCAGGCCCTCCCATCACCTGTATCACACCCATATCACCTACATTACCCAGGCAAGTGGGAATCTGATACAAAGCCCCAATAGAGACACATTTTCCCTAGGACTTTGGTCGCTTAAGGTTTGCTGATCCATGAAAGGGCCCAAAATCACTAACTTTACTTGTATCCTTGAAAAGATCCTCACCCCTCTAAGAGAGATGAATGAAGTGCCTTAGCTCCATAGAGATTGCAGTCCCTGGTTTAATGATTTTTTTAGGCTTTGGCTAATGAGCACAGTCAGCATCAAAATAAGAAGTTAAAGAAACAAACGCTAACAGGTTAAAACAACAACAGCAACACACAGGAACACAAACAGAACCTGACTCCTTTTTTTTTTTTTTTTTTTTTTTAGGCACAAGAGGCTCCAATAATTTATAATGGATGGGATTCTTTTGATCTCTGTACTACCCACTTAAGCTTTTCCGTACAGTTACTCAACCATGCAGGGCATAAGGTTAAAGGAAGAAGATTTCCATGGTCAGATGGAGCAACAAGTTATTTTTCTTTGAGCCTTAATTCTTTTTACATGAATGTGATGACAGCAAGTTATACAAAAATGCACCAATTCATGCGTTTCCCTCTCCAATCTTTGATAGATGACATATGTGCGTATATCCCAGCTGTTACTTAAATAAAGCTGCATGCATACAATATGTCAGAGACAACAGGCCAAACTCCATGATACAACTACTTAAAATACATAGGCTAAAATTTATATTTTGTCTTCAAAAATCCTAAAACAAATAAAACTGACTCAACTCAAACCACATAGCAGCCTTCTTCCAAATCACGAAGAAGATCAAGGTTCAAACTGACACTTCTGGTGTTTATGGGACATCTGCTCCCCTAGTCCAGTCCCAGTATGTTTTGGCACCCTAACTGGAAATTAACACTTAAGTATTGTCATACCAGGAGAGAATGAGTAAACCAGTGATAGACACATAGCTCATGTACCTAACAACACATATATCCACCTGAAATCACAAATTGATTTATTTGTGGCTAAGATACCTGTCTGGGACCTGGGTTCTTAGATGACCCACTACTGCCTTGTCTGATCTTAGACAAGTCACTTCGTATTTCCACTAGCTCCAACATCCTCCCTTACTTCTAAAGGGTAAAATGCTATGCTGCCTTCCTGTTTAACACATAAGGTTTTCAGGGTTCTATCTTTCTTTTTGCATACCAGCCACCTGTGTTTACATCAGGCCTTCAGTGACCATCATTGTGGTATCTACATTAAATCAAGATGCCCTCTTTTCCACAGATACCAGCAGCTCCACTTCATTAATCAATTAACCTGGGAGACCCAGGAATGCGGCTGCATAGACAGCATGAAGATCCTGGCCTTTTACAGATGAAAGACTTACTGAAGAACAACAACATTTTTGAACATACCAAGCCATGATAAATGGATGTAGGCAAACACAGGTCTTGACACTCTCTGTCAGCGCACAAAAAGGGCCTTGCAGTATTTCCTGATTCACAGACCTGTCTAATCTGCCACTCCACATTGACTCTGAGTGCATGAAAATCCTCACTCACCCATCTGCTGTGAGAACATGTGTGTTGAGGGTTAGATAGGTGAAATGTCTCGTATCTGTCAGCAATGCCTGCAAAGTGAGCAGGGAGGACTTTGTGAGTGATGCTCGCAGTTTCTGGCTCAAGTAATGTTAAGCTTCAAATGTCTGCAAGCCTCTGCTGCTGTAAGAAAGTGCAGAAGCAGGTAAAGAGAGAGAGCAAGAAACGCACATGGAACAGATCCTGAGTTTTGTCATGTCAAAACAAGAGCTGACATAATCCAGCAATAACCACTGTCAACCTGATAATGAGTCACCTGTAAGTGGAGTATCTCCACTTCACAGCGTGCAGCCTTCTGCAAAATGAGACTGCCCCAGTGCTGGGCATAGATGAACAAAAAACAACAGAAGAGTCCTTTGCCAGCCATTTCAAACACAGCCCCAGTCAAACCCTCTCAGGGAGGAGTTTTCCACATTCATCATCTGCCTTATCAACACTGTCTTAAGCAGAACCTAGATGCAGGCTTTGTGAGTGCCAGAGCACATGAACAATGGTTGAAGCAGGGAGGGCGATGATAAGAAGAGAGTGCAAAGCACATGTTTCAAGTTCTACCTTTTCAAGCAAGTGTTGGGGCAGGGGAAGCTGAGCTTGGGCTGAGTGCCAGCATTCCCTGCAATTTAATCCTAGCCCTTGGAGGAACAAGCTGTTATCCTTGCTCCATGCCAGTGTCTCCCCCTTATCTCACATTCGAAATTCTTTAACCACTTCAAAACAAAATATCTCCAAGGAACACTTCAGAAAATGTGTTTTCTTTTGTCTCTTGAAAACACTGATGAGAAGAAAAGCTCTTTTGTGTTTTGTGTAAGAAGCCTTTCAACGTCTGGACTCTAAGTGCTCTCTTCTGTTCATTCACTTTCCCTGAAGTCTCACCCTGTTGGAAGATGAATAGTCTTTTCCACATGGAAGGCTGAAAATCTGAGACATTGAAGAGAGGGAAGCATATGGAATAAGCAGAGTATCAGGCAGATAGAAAAACATTAAAGCAACACTAAGGACCTAAGGAAGGTCTGCAAATGTGCCCGAGTGGAGCCAGGACACCACTTTCTCTGGACTTGCAACCAGCAGCTTGGGTGCTGAGATGGCTGCTGGCTTTCCAGGGTGATGTTGAGTCCTTTCCAGCTGTTGGGAAGGCATTCATCTCGTCTAGCTCGCAGTGCAAAGAGATCCTGCTGAGCTAAAACACTGGGGGATGATCAAAGAGGTTTGTGTGCAGGAGCACTCAGAAAACCTCAAGGAGAAGAGTGATGAGGGACTTGGAAAGCCTCAGAAGCTCATGGAGTAAACCGTAGATGAGAAAAGTGGGTTTTGGCTTGAAGAGTCCTCAGGAGAGCGACAGAATCCACCTTCAGGAGAGGTTTAGGCCTCCCAGTTATTTTCATAGGTCTTCTTGCAGAACAGTGGGGAATTTGCTCCACAGCATCAGTGGGAGCCTTTTCTTGGTCTTCAGGGTGGGGATGTATCAACATCCAAACAATTCTGCACTCAGCCTACTGCAAGCACAGCCTTTAGAAGGATAATATGAGCAAAGAGAGGATTAACCCACTGCTGCAAACTTATTACATGCTATTACAGGCCCAAAACTGATAAAGCAAATATTGCCAGTGATAGCAGATAGCCATAACACAACCTGGCCAGCTCTCTTTGGACAAGGAACAGTCTGCTGCAAGAAGACCTTGCTTTGGCTGCCTGTGCTCTAAGACAGCCATGCCCAAACTGCCAGAACTTTGCTCTAAGCAAGGGGCTGTAGGTACAGAAGAGCATGGTTTGTGACCCTCCTAGGAGGCTTGGAGCTCTGTGGTTTGTCTGCCTTCAGTACCCTCATGACTGCTCTCACCCTGCCTAATTACGTGCATGTTCTCTTGGTGTCCTACTCTGTCACGTTGAGGACAACAAGGATGGCAAACAGTGAATTTTTATCTGTGTGATTTCTCAGCAAATTTTTTTAACCATGCTGTCTTTCCAGATGTTTGAAAATAACATTTCACCTGAATTCTGGTCCTTTGTAACCATGTGGTTCCCTGTGGCTTCAATCAGCATATGTATGTGCTACTTTGCTTCCTGATTTGTCTCTCCTTACCTGATTTTTTCCACCTGTGGCAATAATTTGGGTTCAAACCAAAAGACACCACTGGAAAAACCTTAAAAATTCTGCTGTCTTTAAGATAATCATAGATGTTGTGGTTGAAAGGTTGGTATGGTTCAAATAAAAGGGAGAGATTTTGTTCAGAAATTATTGGGTGTCCTGCTTGTGCTTCTTGTTGAAGTTGAGAACAGGTTTGCCAAATCATCCTGTATGAGACTCATATTCAGTGCATTATGGAAGACTGCACCTAGTTCATAGGATTGGAAAGGGGTATTTGATGCAGGTTCAGAGAACTGTGAGAACAATCTGCAGGCTGAGACTGCATTGAAACGAGAATGGCTTTACCAAAAAACTCCCAACCTCCAAGTTCTGTCCTATGGAAAAAATTTATGTCTGATTTATAAAAGCCCGACAAGATTCTAGGAGTGACAAAGCCATAATTCAGCATACAAGGTCTTTGCCTGCGATGGTAAAGTCACTGATGTTTAATAACATCTTTTGAGACACAATTGGGTTTTTTCCCCCCCCTTCACTTTTTCTCCCTCTAATGATTTTAAAGCCATGGATTCACACCCCGTGAGCAGCCCCTATTGTGCTCTGGCAGAGGAGGGCTTATCTCTCCGAAGTAGGCGTCACGGTGACTGTTTACGAACAAACCACACAAAACTTGGCTGAATCTTAATGGCCCTATTTACGCAGTATCAAGGGTGAAGTAGACTTGGACCCCACAGCACGTTCAAATTACATGGCTTTAAGTGAATTTAGAGCTTGTCAAAGGAGCTGGTTTGACAGCCCAGGAGACTAAAATCCTCTGTTTACCTCCCGAGCAGATATCACATGGACCACTCACAAGTCCCCCTCTGTGCTAATCCGCAGAGGATAGGAGCTCTTACAGCTCCCAGCTCCCCAGCCTGGCTCCGGACCTCAGCCTGCAACAACCTGGGCTTTTAGCTCTGCAGGCACCTAGTTCAATCCCAGTGTGTCAGCCAAGACAGGGGCCATAATAAACTTCCCTAACGTGTTCCAGTCCTACCCCAGAGAGCTCCTCCTGAGGGCTGAACAACACTACTCTGTACCCAGAGTCAGATTCTGCTATGGCACCAGTACGGAGAGGAAGCATGAAAAAAAACCATCAGCGCAGGGATAAGATCACAATGGGCAGAAAGAAACAGAAAAGGGAATGAAAAAAAAGAAAAATTGAAATTAATAGCAGGAAATGTTGGCCTGCCTTACACTCTCCGAAGCAAAGTTACGAAGGCAGCTGCATTCAGGAGAGCTTTCCATTATTAGATCTGAGACATCTCTGCAATTTCATTTTCATTCATAGCAAAAAAAGACCAAACTTTCAAGATCCCTTCAGTGATGGAGTAGCCCCCTCACACCTTTTACAAAGATCTATAAAGACCTTTTTACCCCAGAGTTTGGTTCTTCTGGAAAGGGACCAACTAGTTCTGTGTTGGCTGTGAAGGGCAGAAAATTACTGGCCATGCCTTCTGTTCAGAGGCAAACGGTATTTTTTTGGTGATTCAGGCTAGAACCAGGACAGCTGCTAGGAAGAATGTTTGCTTTGGTGGATATAAGGCAGAGGGGTATGCAAGGAGCTGACAGCTTTTTGGGGTAGTAGGTATTCAGCTAGCTACAAAACAGACATCACCCAGACAGCAGCCCTACATTTTACCATGTTATTGGTGATGTTCAGGTCCAGCTGAGCTGTCAGATGAATGGAAGGATGTCTGCAGGTTTCTGCAGGGTTTGGGATGGATGCATAGGGAAACCTGCTGCATCATATGGTTTCCAAGCTGCCATTGCTTGTGCAAG
Organism: Anabacerthia variegaticeps; assembly: GCA_035583185.1. Lineage (NCBI taxonomy): Eukaryota > Metazoa > Chordata > Aves > Passeriformes > Furnariidae > Anabacerthia > Anabacerthia variegaticeps. The sequence goes on from JAWWEW010000131.1 coordinate 65,866,984, forward strand.
TCCAGATGTAGCTCTTTATTGGCTGTTGAATGGTGGGGTGAGACCTTCATAAGTTGAGTGCAGCTCTCTTACATTGAATGGTTGGTGTGGCACTCCCTAATGAGATGTGGCTAGAAGCTGTCTCAAATGGGGGGAAGTGTTTCTTTGTTTTGGCACTTCATTTCAGTTCACAAGCAGCCAATGGAATTTTCCTCTGGCTTTTCAGAAGATCCAAACTCACCTTTGGTCAGACATGGAACATGGAAAATTTCAACTAAGGTGGTTGAATTTTTTTGGACGTTCCAAGCATATTAAAGTACAAAAATGTATGGAGGTGGCTGGTAAATCAGAGCATGCAAATGCAGGTGGGGGAAATCTGCTTTGCCCCCATTGATTTGAGGAGGCAGATTCATAGTGATAAAAGTGCAGGGTTCTTCACCGTTAGCATAAGGGTGATGATCACTTCGTGCAGGTCTGAGAGAGCAGATCATTCAGTGGTTCCAGTTTGTTAAAACTGGACTGAGATAACTTCTGTCCACTCTGAGCACCAGCCAGTTCCTATTTGCTCACTGTAGTGGTGATTTCACAGCTGTCAGTGGAGCTTCACCAACATAAGGAGAAGCAAACACAACATGCTGTGACAGAACTGTGCACTGAACCAAGCCCTATTTATTCCTTTGGCAAGAATAAACATGAAGGCTGGAGTATTTTCACTTCCTGCTCCACAACCCAGCTGAGTTTCTTTTTTGGGACTTTTTTTTTTTTTTTTTTTGTTTTCCCTGTATTTGAACTGCAAATAGGAAGAGAAAAAAATGCACTTACAGGAAAGTAATGCAAAGCAAAGAAAAAGCACCTTTAATGTCTTTCATTGCACAGGTGTGATTCTGATCTCACAGAGTAAATCTGGAGTAACTCTACTCAAGTGAATGGATTCATTCTGGAAAGTCAGAAAGTTCAGTCCCATATGTTTTGTTTTGTGGGGAAGCAGTAGTAGGGCTTTGGAGCAAGCATTACACTCATTTGTTTAATGAAAACCCTCTTTCTTACACAGTAATCATGGGCACCTCGCACTTCTAATTGCTTTTAAAATGCAGAGTATTGCTGGATTGCAGCAGTAATTTTATATCTTGGCTCCATTTGGCCTTGATTGCATCAGTAGCAGTTAAGAAGTGAGGGCTGAATAGCGTTTCACTGTTTGGTAAAATAATTACTAGTCTGGCTCAACATTTCAATTAATCCTTTCAGTGCTGCTGGAAAATGCTTGTGGCTGTGAGTCTTATCCACATACTCAGTGGAAGGGTCCTTCCCATTCACTCTCAGATGGTTTTGCAGAGAGTCCTTCATGCAGCTGAGATAGAGAATGAATAAAGAAATAAAGATGAGATAAAAAATTACTTGGTAAGTGTGGAAAAGAGAGAAAAAGACGTGTTTGAAGGCATGTCTTCAAGGTGGGGAATAGATGCTACTTTACATTGCATGGCAGGGACAAAGGCAGGTAAAAGTGTTCTTTTAAAGACCTGGAAGTTCCCCACTTGGGCTCAGGCTTGGATTTCATAGGCTTGTCATTGGTCTTGAAATTCCCACAAAACTACTTCCATTTCCTCACCCTGGAGCTCCTCAGTGGTCACAGCCTGGTGGGACAGGGAGTGAGGTGTGAAGACAGGCTTTGAATGTGAAGACTGTTCAGCCTGGAGAAAAAAAGGAACTGTAGTGATACAACAAGGAATAATGGGAAATTTAGGTTAGATATTAGGAAGAAATTCTTTACTATGAGGGTGGTGAGGCAATGGCAAAGAAGTAGTGGATGCCCCATCCATGAAGGTGTTTAAGGTCAGGTAGGATGGGGCTCTGAGCAACCTAGTCTAGTGAAATGTGTCCCTGCAAAAAACCCCAAAGACTAATTACTGCCTTTTTTTGAGTCTCATAATTTTTAACCTAGTAATTTTTAGTCTTGGCTCACTCCTCTGTTCTGAGGGTTAGTCATATTACATAAATTAACTTATCCAATAATAATTAGCTCCATTCAAGATAATTAATATAATAGACGAGCATGGGAACTAAACCATTTCAGTGAAATTAATAGCAGTGATGCATCACCAAGCCCCATGTCTGCTTGAAGTGAGGGGAAAGTGTTGGAAATAATCTTGGGATTTTATTAGGTCTGTGTTTGTGACCTTTTTGGAGAATACTTGCTCTGGAGAAGCAGAAACATATGAAAGTTCACAGAGAAAAGTGACATTTGAGTAATTAGTTTTTTGAAACGGGTCTGAAATTAATTTGAGAAGAAATTAGAAAAAAAAAAAGTAGCCTGTAAAATATAGGACTTTGATCAGAAACAGAAATTTCAGTACAATATGACTTCAGCCTGTTTCCTCCACAACAACTGTGAAGGCATTTAAGACAGTTGCTCTGCCTGTTTATGCTCCATCTGTAGTTTTTGGAAACAGCCCCTTGTCCAGGGACAGCTGATCCCATTTCAGATGGGAGAGATGAAGCTGGGACAGAGTGTCCATGTGGGCACTCCATTTTCTTTCTCTTTAGTGAAGAACTATGAATCAGAAAGATAATGTTTTTACCAGAAAAACTTGTGTCTGTGGCATCATGGTGCTCGTTGTAACACAGCAAGACTGGTTGGGCCACAGAATCCTTGTGGGACTTGGTACTAAGAGTCTGACACCATTAACTTTGGACAGCCATGGATAAGGTGGAGGAAGACAGTCCTCCTCTTCCCAAAGCTGCTGCAAGGATCAGTTCATTGCCCCAGAGATGCAAATAGACAACAGCCACGCATATGGGCCACCCTATAGGCTGAGTATCACACCTTGAAGAATGAATATTTGTAACAAACAGACGATGAGCCACCCTTGGGCTGAAGCATGTTCTCCTGAAACATTTGCTGATTTTAAAAAGAGAACAAAGTTGAAACAGCAGAGTCTTCCTGGTTGATTTTGTTTATTTTAATTTTAATATTGGAGTATCATCCTTCTAAATTTTCTGAGTCAATTATTTGCTGTGTACTGTTCGCTCAGCTAATCCCAGTACAAGGCAACTTTCATATTGCGTTCACAAGAGCGCCAGCCTTGTCCAGAGCCTGTCAGCACAAGGGATTTCTGTTTGTGAACAAAAGTCTTTACACATTCTGGCTCCGAACGTGTGCGCTGTCCTTTCGAAGCCAAAAAGACTCTCTCCCCGTGCCAGTTTGTGTTTCCAAAGTTGCTCTGTGTCCTCTCGTCATCAGCCAAGCTGTGCTGTGCTACTGAACTACGTTTTTGGAATTACAAGGAGAACTCGTCTAGAGGGGGATTGAGGACAAACTCCACAAGCCCTGGGCCAAATATGTCCCAGGCAGTACATGCCCATGTCCACAAGGAAGGTGCTGCTGGGAGCAGATGCAGAAGGATCTCAGTTATGTGGGGTTTGAGGTGCTGATGTGCTTCTCTGCTTCTGTCACACAGTTTCGGGTTTATTTTGGTGGAAATGAAAGCAGGAATTAGTTTGGCTGCTGCCCAGAAACCTTCCTTAACTCTCTGTGGATGCTTCTCCCTGGGAAGTCACAGCTCTGTTTCCAAAGGAGCTGGGCACTCCGGCACGTAATTTCTCAGAGGCACAGAGACGTGAAGTCGCCTGTGGTTAGAGACACAAGCAAGGCCCCACATGTTTGATGCATCGATGAGGTGACAGCATTCACTGATTTCTGGATGAGGATCACCAAGGCAGAGGAGCAGCAGACCTCACACTGGCACTGGCCACACTGGTGCCTGTTTGGGAGATATCTTTGGTAATTTGCATGAATGTTGAACTGACTAAGAATTCAGTATTTCACAGAAAGAGAGATGTGTTGGTATAAAACATCTCACTGGTGGGATGAGCACTATCTATCTCTATGTTTTTTTTATGGAAAGAATGCTGCAGTTTTCCAGCACCAGTCAACCTAAATTCTGCTATTCCTGAATGATCACCTTTGAAATATCTTATTATTTCTTACAAGGGACATTAGATGCCAGTTCATTTCATAATCCAGTGTCCTTAAAAGTTCTGCCATCTCTGTGAGGTCTGAGCATAGGGGAAGCTTGTGGGGTATGGCATATATGACATTTAAGTAGGAAATATCAGAAACAGTTCTAAAAGTACTTGGTACCAAGAAGCCTTAGCAAAACTGCTCATACACAGAAGGGCATTGAATGTCAGGACAGTGTAACACAATTTTTTACTGGCAATCTTTTATCAGATAATTAACAAAGAGTTGTACAGTGTTACTGCTGTTCTCTCCTCTACCTCATGTATATGCCCACAATTTCTGCTGATATGCAGGTGTTAACCTCAGACTGAAATTGCCACAAGCAATGATGTGAAGGTAAGTCAAATCAGTTTTACAGTTACATGTTTTGGACGTACAGACATGAAAAAGGTCCCTAGAATCCCTCAAAATGTTTTTCATCTCTCATCAGCACTGCTTTAGAATTTACCAACACAGTGAAGATATAGAATTACTGAATCATCTCATTTTTTCCATCTGTTCTTCCTATTAAGTTTGAGAAACACTGGGCTTTACTGTGGAAATTGGTAGCATTTTAAAGTAAGCATAATCTCTGCAATTTAAAGCATTGCTTACACCAAAATGTTACAACATGTAAGTAGCTTCTGCATTTTCTCAGTGGAGATATTTTGGAGATAGCAAAGAGTAACGCATCACTCCTATAGCCTAGAACAGGACAGAGCAGGTTTTGTATATTTCTAAAGAGGATACTCTAGAAGAAAAAAGGGATTTATGTACCTACCAGCAACTTGCTGATGAAGAAACGTAATAGATTTGCAGAAAGGCCACTTGCCTATGACTCTACCATCACAAGTGCCAGTGTGACCATGCTACTTCAAAACTTGAAGATCTCTGACAAATGGGAAAATCCCTTTTTTTCCTTCCCAGACAACATTTTCTGAGGGAAATACTGAGCATGCCCATAGGAAAGAAGGTAAGTGGGAACACTAGCAAGGTGAAACAGTCTTGCAGAAAATATTGTACCTGACTGCTACGCTGTGAAATGTGAGACCAGGTCAGGCAAAGAACCCTGTGATGTCTACTGACTGAAATCATCTTGGTCTCTTACTGAACTGGAGAAGGAATGTGGGAAAGCTGGTTCAAGTCCCTGCTCCTCCACAAGGTATCTGTATGGCTCTGGGCAAATCCTTTCTTTCCTCTGTGCCATGGCTGTTCATCTACGAGTGGAATCAAAAATACACTTACAACCTCTCTGCACACAAGGGAATAACTACACTGGATGATGAGGTACTTACGTAGAAGAGGATAATGGATTTATTGGTTTTAGACTTATACCAAAGACCAGGAAAGTATTTTTTTCAGGACAACACAAACCTTATTTTTGAGACTATTTAGCAAATGAGCTTATTAATTTCTAACAAAGTAAGGGGGTGAATTCCCTAAATCACTGTGAAATGGCAGTGATTAGAATCATTGCCTACACAAAGAGAAAGGACTTTGAACAACCTGGTCTAGTGGAAGGTGTCCCTGCCCATGGCAGGGGAGCTGGAACTAGATGGTCTTTAAGGTCCCTTCCAACCCAAACCATTCGAGGATGCTGTCATTCTTTGGAATCGTGTCATTGCTTGATGTGAAGCTGATTCTGCACCCTCATTGCCAATTTCTATTGGGAGAGGAGAGCTTACTGTGTGTGGGGGCATCAGAAGGTGCTCAGCAGGACAAAAGTCCTCTGAGGAACAATGCCAGCCCCAATTTACAAAACCTTTACTAGTACTGATTTGTTTCTCCCTTCATTGTAAGAAATTTCTTTCCTTTAGAAACATAAGCAAAAAAGTTTCCCACCTTGGCTGTCTGGCTTGTGGTTCAGGTACCAGTTCAACTTCTTTTCTTCAGCTCAAGTGTTCCCATCCCCACTGACTTCTCTCCCATGGAATGGGAAAGTATTTTGGCCTCCTCCCATGAAGCTGGAAAGTTAAAAAGTTTTCTTCTGATTCTTCTGGGGGGAAAAAAAAGGTTTTTTAATAATTTCATGCAAGCTGCCCTTCACATTCTTGAAATGTTGTCCTGTTTCTTGCAAAATCTCTCAAGAGAAGTTTTGAGAATATCTTATAATGGCAGCTCAGAATTCTCCTCCCAAAGAAACCATTTCCTTCCTGAGCATGAAAAGTGGGGAAAACCAGCCAGAATGATATCAGAAACAACTGTGAAAATAATAGCAGGCTGTTGGATTCTGTGAATTGTAATGATAAACTGTTAATCCATGAGATGGAGAGAGTTTGCCCACCCTGTTGTCAGGGCTACGTATTTAATGGTGAGGTTGCAAACATCCAGGCTTTCCTGCTGGGTTTCCTTTTGGAACCTTGATTACAGGACTGCCCCAGCCCATTCAGGTCCTGTGTATGTGTGCCCTACTTATAGATGAGCAGAGGACCATTTTTGTGGGCAATAACCAGATGGGCATCCTGGTTGGCACTGATATCCCACACAGGCCACAGCCTTCCTGCTGATGCCCATCCTTACTCTGCTCCCAAAGGAGCTATGCAGCTATGCAAGTGTGAAGCCCATCAAAGTGCCAGTGTCCACTGGTGGAGTCAGTTCTGACCCAAAAGCTTTTGGTGCAGAAAGAGTCCCAAAGACAAAAAGGGACCTTTAGCAGTTCTCTAATGACAGACCCTTTTTTACCTAAAAAAAAAAAAAAGGAAGCAAAAAATAAGAGATGGGAAAAAAATCTTAGAAAATCCCACAATATGTCTGGTTCTAAGCAAAGAGACCAGAGCTGGAAAAGTCTTTCAGAAAAGTGAGGAAGAGAATAAAAGTTTGGAGAATGAAAAAGTGCTGTGCTGAAGTGTGACATTTCACCATTAATGCCACTGCCACAAATGAGTTTTGCCATCTCTAAGAATTCAGCAAGAGGTTAGAGATGGCCACATGAATTATAATGTAACTGTATGTAAGTAGTTGTTTTTTATTATATACTCACCTGAATTTAATTTTCTCCTCTTCCGCAATCATCCAGTAGGCTGTTCTCTAGGGGAATATTTACATTTTGCCTTTGAATGTACAGGAATTTGGTGGAGGGCTTTTTTATTATTATTTTAAAGTGAATTTAAAAAAACATTTAATGATGAAACACCAGATTTCCTATGTTCTCCAGCCACTGTGAGGTCTACAGCCATTCTGGAGTGATAATGATCTCCAGGGACATTATAAACAGTGGAACTTTTCAGAATAACCTCTTTTTCTTGTACCAGATTTTTCTTTGAAGACCAAGCTGTTAATTCAGGAGTTTATTCCCCAGAAAACACACATATAAAGAAGTCTGTGTCTTTCTATCACTTCCAAAGCAAGGGGTCTTAAACTGAGGTGCGGGAAAATGAAAACCAAGTTAGGTGTATGGATGAACCAACACAACAAGGGAATCTACATTTTGGATTCTGTAGCTAGTGTCCTCTTAATCATGAACTGCTAATTCTCCTCAGGTGCTCGGAATTCGCTCGTGCTTGGTGAAGATAAAACATAACAGTAAGGGAAGGTACCCCCACAGCTTTGTGCTCAGATTCTGGAGAACTAGATTCAGCTGCCTGAACTGCCCTAAAATGGCTTTGATAGGACAATGTGACCCAGCCCACTACAGTGTTTAAGGTGTTTAAATTCTCTCTTTGAAATCTCTGGTGTGGTCAGAGGTCTGTGATCTCATGTGTCATCACTGCAGGCTGCTTCCAGATATATGTCTTAACTCCCATTTTTCTCAGGAAAATGGAAATAGCAGACACTCCCTTCTAGGCAATTAAAAAAATCCATCTTGACAAGCTGAATAAATAGTGATATCCATAGTTAGCGATAGCTAATCTCATTCTGTAAATCCAAAAATGCAGCCTATAGTGCAAATCAGCCAGTACCCTGTGAGAAAGGAAACAAGGTAATGGGAAATGGAAATCTGACATTCTCAAATTCTTTTCTTAGCAGTTGCATAGAAATCAATCCTTATGGCTCTCAGACAAGCAAGTGGGTACCATTCTTGATGCTGCAATGTAAAGTAACATCTCAGACACTTCCACAGCCCCCCCATTCCTCAGAGCCAGCTGTTGAAAGTTTTAATCTCATGAGTTTCAGTTTCACAATATTCTGGTGAGGAAGTAAAATAGGGTAGGTACCTCCAACTGAAGAGCAAAAACACCAGAGACTCGACTTCTCCAGAGGAAATTAAATCTTATATGCTGTCCTGGTGTCCCTGAAGGAATCTTTGCACAAAATTCAGATTCCTGCCAGTTGTCTGTTGCCTGTTCTGGAAGTGACTTTGAACATTTCAATTCCTCCTTTAGCATGTAGGAAAAGTTTTTGCAGAGATCTAATCCAAAGGTAACTTTTGACTTACTATTAATTAGATGCCTCTTATTACACTTATTAGTATTTTACTAATTTTTTTTAGAGTTCTTCTTTACATTTTCTGAGAAAATGGCTTTCACTTCGGGTTTGCAGAACATGAACATTTGTGGACTATTTATACTAGGGACTGTGAAACCAGGTAGCAGATGAGGATATTCTATTTTCCTGAAATTTGCTCTCAATGGAAATGACATGTTACAAATCAAGTTATTTAGTTACAAGTGAAACAATATTTCTGATAAATTGCTAGAATTTAGCCGGAATATAAGTCAGTTATTATTTTCCTTCTGATAAGATAATAATTGGAATCCTTTCTACATATCATATGGAATCTTTTATGACCCATAAGAGGAACAATTTATTTCACTTCATATCTTGCAAATAGTTCACATTTTTTAAAATAGCTTAGTGACTTCTTTATTGACATTGTACAGAACTTTTGGAATCTGTTAATGTGTTGTTGGGCTCTTTTCTCATTTTCACTGTTGTATACTGAAGCTGAACTGAGAGCAAAGTGTTCATTTAGGTTGGAAAGGACGCAAAGCAAGTTTCTCCAGATATATGAATGACTACTTTTCTCCTAGAGGAAAAAATAGCAGAATAACTGAGTGCTCTGTGGTACTCTTCCCTTATTTGTGGAACTAAAGCAGGACTAGAGTGATTTGTGAGACTCCCACTTTGTCCTGGATTCCAGGAATTAGTTGTTCTAGCACCATTTCTAATCTCTCTGGAAGGCAGATGAAAGCCTCAATAGAGCAAACTCAGGACTTTGGGAAAAGTTTGCACATTTTTTCAGGGATTTGGTACTTGACCTAAGCCTAAAATATGAATGCAGTGAGTGCTCTTCTCATTGAGACAGGTCAGTTAAACTTGAGTACAGCTCTGAAATTCCAGGTTCAATCACTGATTTTCCTAATAACTTAGTTTTTGTTATTCTTTATGTCTTGCCAGAACCACAGCAGATGAAGAAAGTAAAATTTCATCATCCTAGCAGTTCAGTGAATACAATTTCTGCATTTATCAAGTACCAGATAACTGACACCAAGGCAAACAAACAGGCAAATATGAGCGTGTTGCTTTATCTTTCAGTTCCCTCCTTACACATCTCCCCAGGGTATAAAACTTATGAAAGCTGAAGTGTTCTCACAAGGTTTTCTTTTTAGCTCGATTAATAGCTCTTTAAAGGTCTCCTTCACCGCAGTCTCCTTTGGACACCAGTGTTTTGTTGAACTCGTACACCCTTCCTCTGAAACGGAGGTTACTCGATAACCATTCACAACACTCAGTGCATTGATGAACAAGAGTGCAGAGCACCGGTCACAGATTTCTGGAAGCGTATCCTCTGCCAAATCATGAACAAACTCCTGATCCATCAGCCTTTCTTTCTTATAAGCTCCACTTAAAAATCATCCAAGATTGTGAAATGCTGCATCAAAGCTCATGGTTCTGGGCAGAGCCTGGCGCCCTTGTGGTGTTGAACTGGCTCTCAGCTGAGGCTTGTTTTTCACTCAGCCAGTCTACCCTGGAGCAGAAATGACAGGCGTGGACTGAGGGTGGCTACCTTGAATTTCTACATCGATAGAAATGTTGATGATGCACAGATTGTATGACACGTCCTCTGGGCAGCAGTTTTGGCTTGAGATATGAAATTTTTTTGTGTTCAAAGGTGCAACTTTAAAACCTTTATTCATAGGCCCTTTTTCTTACAAGGATTTCTCTCTTGTGACTCATTTCCATCTCCCCCTGATGGAATTTGTTGTTCTGCAGAAGTACCTGCTTAGTATTTGGGGGGAGGTGAAGGGGTGGCTGTTTTGTTGAAATCTGTTATGTTTAAAAACTGTCCTTAAAAAGATCAAGACTGAAGTTACTTCTACACCATAGACCGTATTAACAAGTGTAAAATGAGAGCAAAAAGGGTGAGCAGAGGTGGCATGTGAGTGAGCATTAATGATTTATTTTTTTCTCAGCCTCCATATTTTCATGACAAGAGACTCTCATGGGAACTTTTAGCCTTGTTTCAGTGTGCAGAAAGTGAAGTAGCAATCCGGGGAGGGGCAAAGCCTGGGAGCAGCACTGAAGTTGGAAATCTACTGAACTGGATGGGACAGGTTCTCCAAAAATAAGAAAGCTGATCACATGGACAGATGTGGAGTGATTTTCTGTCTGTGTCCATGTCTGATAGAAAAAGCATGGTCTTAAAGTGAAGAGATGAAAGTTTAACTGTCCTTTCCTCAGCCTTGGTGAAGCCAGTCAGCAACAAGGAAAGGTGCTCCCACTGCTTGAGCACCAAATTATTACTGTCATCATCCCCCTCACTGCAGCTATTTTATTCCGGAGCAGTAAAGTGAAGCATTTTGGTACCAACAAAGCAGCTAAAATGTTCCTTTAGGCAGGATATGAGAGAATACTGAGTTTAAAGAGTTATTGCCTGTTTTGCTGATGCCTGAAGGAAGGCCAGTGAACTCACAGCTACAGACTTGCACCAAACTGTGCCAAGCTTGTTCTGCCACTTTCAAGAAATTCCTGACCTTTTTTTCTCACCCCCATTCTTCCATATTTGCCTTACTCCATTTCAACCTCTGGCAGCTCCTCCCCTTTTTTCCTCACTCACCTATATCTGGCTGCCTGTAATTTTAACTCTTGAACTGACCACTCACCCATATCCTTATTAGATCAGCCCTCCCACCATTACAAGTAAGTCACCTGCAGACTTTGACTTCACAGCAGTTTGCACCTCACCCCTTAAACAAAGCCACAAACACAAAAATATACCATTGTCCTTGGGGTGAAAAAAAAAAAAGAAAAAAAAGGGCTTTTTTAGTCTCCTTTGGAGAAAACTTATAGGGAACAGGCATTACAGTTGGAGATGTTCTTCAGCAAAGTGGTGCATTCTCACATCACTCCAGGTCCCTGAACCAAGACCTGGGAATGGGGTCTCTGGATTGCGAACCCAGAGGAGATGGCAGTGCCTGGCTTACCCTACTGCCACTGAGCTGGAGAGCCTTGAGGACCATGAGAGCACAGGAATAGATCTCTGTGTTGGCAATCATTGGTTGCATTGGCTCCTTGAGGCACTTGGTAGTTAAGGTGTAAGGAGAGAACAGCTTGTCACATGGCAGTACCAGAGCTGGGAAGAAAAAACACTCCACAGAGGATTAAAGTCTTCTTTGACTGCCTTTTTTTTTTTCTTCCTGGAGAAAATTGCTCACAGGCACAGGAAGGCTAATGGCAGCAGATCCTGACATGGCATCTGGGCCAATCCCTTTAGCACACCTCAGACCTCCCCCATGCCTTCCATTCAGGGAAAAGAAACTTCTCTAGACTTATCTAGCAGCGAGCCACTACAGTGGAGGTCATAAATGTATAGAAACTTTAAAAGACCTTCTTTAAAAGATGCCAACTGCTTTCAATAATTCAATAAATAGCTGCAGTGGTATTATCTCTGCATAAAGGAATCCTTTATAATGTTAGTAATGGGAAATGCAAGGAATTAATGCAGGTACTAAAGTACCTTTATTTAGAGAAGTGAAACAGCCAATTCTAAAATGAGCACTGCTATATAGATTGTGAAAAAAGTCTGTTGTGAGAAGGAAGCACAAAATTGCATCCTGAAAATGAGAAGCACTCTGAAGGAGAAATTTGTGGTAATGTAAACTGGAACTTTTCTTCAGCGAATCACTTAAAATGAAACTGCTCCCTTCTCCTTATTCTTCCCAAGCTGCTGACACACATAAAAATGTGTGTTTGACCAGCAGCTTATTTGGAATGTTTCTCCTTCCACAACGAAAATGTGTTATTTCTCCAAACAATATGCCACTTAATACCAACAGAAGTCTCCTTAGCAGATAGGACATAGGTGCAAGGCTTCAACCTGTGCCAGGGTTTGGATCGAGGAAGAAAACCCTGGTAGACTCAAGTATTTACTTATTTAGTGATTCTTTCCAAGGTCATATTTTTAAGCTGTAGGGGAAACCATCCTGAAGAGTAAACTGAGTGACTGGGAAGTTGAAGTACAGAAGCTTGCTGTGACTGAGTTAGTAATGCTTTCTTTAAACAGTGGCCCCACTGAAGAATTGAACTTAAGTGCCTCGGCACAGTAAAGCCTATGTGTTGTCTTTGGGAAGCATTTTCAGCTTAATAGGGACGAAGTTTCCTTTATGCCTGATGCAGCAGCACATTTCATTTCACAAATTTCCTTTTCCACCCATTTAAGCAATTAACTTGGAATGAATGAGATGCCAGATGAATATTACCGCCTCAAGAATCAATAGCCAGTTCTAAGGTGGCTCTGGAGAAAAGAGGGGTCTATATTAGCCAGCAGTGCATTTTGGTGTCTTGCCAAAGCCACACCACCTCAGCAGTTACCTCAGAAGCACTGTAACCATGCCTCTGGGTGCCCCATTTCAGCAGCAATTTGTGCCCTCTTATTTTCCTCCTGCTCTGGCTCATAGGAGAGGAATGGTGACCTTTTGGGATGAGAGAGTACAACAGAGACTCTACAGGTTCTGTGCCTTGCTCCCTGTCTGTGGACAGGAGGCATTAAGGACATGCAGTGTGCTCCCCAGGCATGGGCAGCTAGCATGAGTAAAGATGGTGTTAATTACTCCCAGTGCCACCATACAGTTTACAAGTCTTAGTAACAAATTTTTAGCTGGTAAAGCTGACCCATTTATAGCAATCAAGTCACTTTGCTGCTTCCCGCAGCAGTTGTGAAGAGAAAAGAGATGAAAAGTCTATTGTGGGTAGCTACAAACGTGCTGTCCCCTTGGATAACACAGGTGTACTTACAGCTGCCTTGTTCAGCTCCCTGTCCTCTTGTGGATCAACTTCTGGTTCAGTGAGCTGCCCCCTCAAGAGAGGTGTACAGTGGTCCCCCTCTCTGGTGCCTTCTAGCAATAGTGGTGGGCAGAACTGAATAAGGAATGATATTTTGATGCTGACAGCTCACTAAGCATTTCTAAAACATGCTGATGAAAACAAATGTAGAAAATTGTTGGACCTGATAAAGCAGTTCTTAGGCACAGAGCTGGAAACTCTTCTATCCTTCACCCAAAGGATATCTTCAAGGACAATTATTTTCCATTTGTGGGATATTTACTTCTGGAGATGTCTGACCTGGAAAGACAGGATCAGGTTAAACATGAGGCACTTGGAACAAGGGGCTTCACTCCAAGGCACTGTCCCAACCCAGGCAACAAGGGACAGATTGGAAGGAGAAGCTTACTCACCAGCTGAATATTTGCCAGCTGAATAGTTAAGGCCATGAGATGCTGTGACAGAACAACGAACCTCCCCATGAAACCTGTCGAGGTTATTTTCAACACAGGTCAGCACTTTCAGGCTGAAGTTTGGAATGTGGGTTCTTAAACTGTTCTTGCAAGACATTTACTCCCCCGCCTCAGGAAGCAAGTACTTATTGCTGTGGTTATGTGGTCTGCATGAGGAAAGCCTCATACACACAGGAAAAGGGATCCTGTGCACTTCTGACAGTCCGTCTTAGGCAATGGGAACAACCCCCTTCCAGGCTGAAGAATATCACCCTGTTCTTTAAAACTGGGCAGGGTGGTGAACGGGATCTAGAGAAAGGGAAATGTGCAGTGAGCCCTAGCTGGGGTGACTGCCTGCAATGGCACAGCTGCATGGTGCTCCAAAGCAGCCTGGGATGCACATCACTGGGCAAGTTCATGCAGATCCCTGTCCCTCTGGGGACGAAAATGGGGATGATACCACTAGAAATGCTACCACTGTTGACTGTGGCCTAAGTCATGGTGAAATGGGGGACTTGCTGAGCCTAGGGCTTTTGGATTTATAAACTTCCATGCAATAGTTCTTTAATCCAGGGTACAGCAATAGAAAGGGGAATTGTGCACATTTCATTTTAAGCATAAATCTATTTTTGCATTGGCTTCTTATTTTGACCTCGTAGGTTTGGCCTTCTATCAGAAAGTACCACATCCGATCCTACTAATTCCTTTCTTTAGGTCCTTCCTGTCAGAATGCTGATGTGGTCTTGCTGAATTGTTGCACAAATTCACTTTATACAGTTTGACCCTCTGGTGTAAACAATAAGTTTCCTCCTAACAGGGAAACCAACAGCATTACAAACATATGCCTTCATTTACACACAGGTATGCTGACCCCTAAAAGTCTGGATTTTGGTTCCTACATGAAAACCGTTCTGGTTCTTAGAGATGTTTGGAACGCATCTCCCATGAGAGACTTGACTTCAGGCATAGAAGATTGAAAAAGTTGGCATATTGAACAGGAATAACATTTCGCCATAGAAAGTGACAGCCCTGGAAATCTGTGGAGGTAACCTTAAAGCCCTTGTTGCTTAAACAGCTTCCTTCATTTGGAGTTTTTCTTCTGGTACTCTCTGAAATACCCTTAGTCTGGACTGAATTCCTTCTCGAGGCTCAGACTTTCTTTTTTTTCTTTTTTCTTTTTTTTTTTTTTTTTTTTTGTTTGTTTTGTCTTCTGCTGGATGGAGGGAACTATTCCAGCACCAGAACTGAATAAAATACAAGTGTGCCAGATTGGCTTCAGTTTTGTTTTAACAAACACTTCAGTTATGCTTAATTTTATGGTTTTTGCTTTGTCACTGTGTTTTCTCAAATGCTACAAAGCTATATTCATTTTAAATGAGCACTAAAGCAAAGTGATCCAACAAGGATTTACAGACGTGTTTATGACGGAAGCAATGTTGTAAAATCAAGCACTGACACGGCACTGAGCAATATCTGGGCCATACTGGATGTGAAGATCCTCTCTCGCTCCCTCAGCCTATAAATTATTGCTGCCACATTACTTCTGAATTAATTCATTTTGCCATATCAGGTGTTTAGAAGACCAAACATTGGTAGCTCTTAGATCAAAGTATCTTTTGTATCAAAGTATAAAGTATATGCCAACCATTTTTTTCATATCCATAAGAAAAGTAAATGGATGCATTGTTAATAACAGTGATGGGTTTAAGAACTAAAGGACTAATCTGAGATGTATAAAACAGAAAACTATTAGAAAGGGAATTAAATGCTTGTCAGTGTGAGGGCAGGCAGAAGCACCTGTTCAGCAACACTGCTATGATTTAATCCTGGTCTTCTTTCAAGTTCAGCTTGCCAGTCTCCCCAAACCAACAGCTGAGGTGAGAATTCACTAAAGAGACAAATAAAATTTAATGATAGGAGCTGTTAAGCAAAAGACCTCACATAGGAAGTTGCAGGTCCTTGAGTCTGTTCCATGCCACCAGCTCTCCTTTGCAGAGCAGAACCCTTGCACCTCCAGTCTGGTCCCTAACATGCGTGAGTACTGGCTTTGCTCCCAGTGATGTTTGAAAATATGGGTGCACATTCCTAGTGCATGATAAATGTTGGGTTTTTTACTTTTTTTTTTCCCCCCTGCAAACTACGGCTAATTTGACCCTTTCTCAGGTATAAATGTCAGGTGACACTACTCTTTCTGCCAAGGAGGTTTGTTATAAAGTAAAGATTTTCAAAAGGAGCTCTGATGCTGAAGAGGTATCATGGAGGAGAAATGTTTTAATTCATAAACAGACATAGAATTCTATTTTCAGAGCATGGGGATAATCCATACATGTTAAATGAGGCAAATTGTGAGGCAATGGCCTTCACTAAATATTTAAAACACAGGAATTAATTTTTGGCACTCCTAAGTACTCTGCAAGTTTTTCCAAAATCTCAGAACCGGTACTGGAAAATGGACACACCTAAAATATCGTTCAGCATCTCCCTTTTATGAGAAAAGGCTACTGGATGCACTTTATTCTCAACACAAATAATGCTCTGCTTCTGGTACAGATAATTGCTTTAGAAAGGTTTCATTAAATAATAAAATATGCAGTCCATTTCTACCACTTGTGTGAAACAAAATTTGTTTTATAGATGTGTAGGTTGATTAACATCTGCACTAAATTGTAGTAAACATATAATTTTAGTCAAGAGTGTGAAAAACAGATGTTCGCATATGTATTTCCAATCCTTTCTGAATCTTATTATCTCCTAGTGGCCATCATTTTACATCTCATGGCTCCTTTGCTTCATCCAAGGCAATAGATCTGAGTATCTTCATCCAACAGAGCTAGCACCTGTTGAAGGAACCTAAACTTTCACATCAGACCGTGTTCTCCTAAAACACTTAATAAAGCTCAGCTGAAACATAAATCCAGACTTTGGACAGATGGCTGCTTCACATTAAAGTTTATTTTCCAGAATTTTGTTGTACACTTTCCATGGATACTCAAAAGAGTAATTTCTAGATATTATGATATTAGTCCATCAGTAATCTTCAGAGTTTCCACTTCACTTGCCAAACCCTATGAATCCATTTAGCCTCCTGTTGACCTTTTTTTTATGAACATTGCAGGGTGAATTTCATAACATGTCAGGGTTTTACTATCCTATGAGTTGCCAGTAGTAGTCTCTGAGTTGTCCTATTTTTAAGCTACAAGGTTCACTGACATTAAGAATAAACTGGGATGAAAAACCTTTAAAGTAATTTCTTCAAAACTCCCGAGAAATATGTCCCTCCCCAAGTCAGTGGATAACCAGGTTGCTAGCCAGGATGCTTTTGATAGAAGCATATATTATTTTTCTTTCTGTTTGAAAATGCTGATTTGTCAGATTTTAAACTTTCCAATCTAAGGTCCAACTACACTTTTCTGTGGGTTGGGGATAAACTTTCTGACTGAATGATGAGACCAGTTCCTGTGTTCCCATCATGTTGCAGCACTGCCAATGACAAAAAAGCAAAGACCTCACTTGCAATGACAGAGGACCATCGTTCAGTCTGTCTAATTCAGATCAGGGTGTTAAGCCTAGATAATCTGTGTATCAAGTGATCATCAGCCTGTTCTCCTCAATCCTTCCTATTGAAATTGTTCTACTTTCTATGGTACTGCTGAACACTCATTGACTGTAAAGATACAGATGAATGGGCTAAGGAAAAACACAGAAACAAACAAAAGTATTTATTTTTCATCCCCAAATACTGCTGACTTTTGCTCCAGTGCCAGCCTTAGATCATATTGCCCTTGTCTGAATGTCTCTTTATATGACATTTGGAAAAAGAGTGGATTCAGATGTTCTGTTTATTCACATGGTGATGTGGCCTTGTGGTACTCTCTGGAGTGTGTGGGCCTGAGCAATCCTTTGGATTGACATCTCTGTGTAGATGTCTATTCAAACCTGCTGAGACCTTACCTGGATTTTAGAGGACTTGTCAGAAACAGAACTAAATGTCAGCATAAGATTCATCAGCAATACAAGTCCTTGCAGGTAGCTGAGTAACTGAAGGAACTCAAATAAAAGCAACATAAATGCAAGGATAGGCTGACAAGTTGGGAAAAGAATTACAAAAGCTGCATTGGCTGGGAGACAACTGGTGAGGGACATGCTTGTTCCCGTTTATTCGAGGCATGAAACAGCAGTTAGCAAAAAAAGATTATTTGAAGATGAAAGAATTGTGAGGATTCTTTCTTACTGACAGCTCAGATCAAATGCATACTATCCATCAAAATGAGGTATCTAGAGAAATAAACAAAATATGGGAGAGGTGAGAAGCAGAATAAGGGAGGCTGTTAGAAGAAAGACACTGCATTCCTGAAAGAGGTGAAACTGTTCAACTGAGGGAAAAAAGAAGAAAAGCATCTTCAGTAGATTAAACGTCTTTACTGTGAGGGTGCTGAGGCACTGGAATAAGTTGCCTGAAGAAGCTGTGGATGCCCCTCCCTGGAAGTGTTCAAGGCCAGGTTGGACGGGGGTCTGAGCAATCTGGTCTAGTGGAAGGTATCTAGTGGCAGGAGGGTGGAATGAGGTGATCTTTAAGATCCTTTAAAAACCAAACCATTCTATGATTCTGTGAAATATGCAGATGCAAACAGGCAAATCTAAAAATTAGTTTGGAAGCACCTTAAAAAAAGGCATAAAAATTGAACAATAATGAATTACCTAAATATATTTTGAATTCCTTGCAGAGACTTTGCAGACCAGTAGACACTGAAGTCGTGAAAGTAGCGATGACAAAGGGCAACAGTGCAAAAGAGAAATGAGCTTTTGTTTTCCATTCTTATTCACCACAAGGCCTTAATGCATACTTTGTCTGCCTCAACTCCAAAAACGAAATAAGAAATACCAGGAGAAACAAATTGTCAGCATCACATAATGTTCATCAAAGGGTTCTAAAGAAAGGCAAGTTGCATATATTGGATCTTCTGGCTGTGGAGTGTGATCTCTCATTTCAACCTGCCTTTTAATAAAATTTCTCAAGCAGAAACACAAGAGTTTGAGTGTGAAGCAAGTTGGTATATCTTATAATAAAGAATGATATGTGACACATTAGTGCATAGTATTTATTAATTTATGTGAGAATAATCCAACCAGCTTCTGTGACAGGAACAGAAACCCACTGCTGGTTTTTGAAGGATTCAATGAGCACAGAGACAAAGAAGAATTGGTTGACAAAGTCTAACTGGACTTCTTAAATGCAATCAACAAAGTCCCTCTCCAAAGCCTGTTAGAGAGCCTGCTGTGAGGTAGGTAAGACCTTAATATACATAGCTGGGTAGAATATAGGAAACAATGAGTAGGAAATAATGGTTAGTTCCTGAATGTTTGACAGAGGACTTTCCAAGTAACCTCTATGCTTGAATGGTTCAGCATATGCATACATATATATGTGTATATATGTGTGTGTGTGTATATATGCATAAATATACAAAAAGTAACTCAGTGTCTAATGGAATCACAAAGCTTTCTCACCAGCCTGGACAGGACCACTCAGGATAAAAATGAAAGCTCACTGTGAAGATATGCAGAGACAATAAATCAGCTTCACAATACTGATGAAAAAATGCCAGATGGAATTCAGCGTTGATAAATCAGAGGTAATGCACCTAAGAAGAAAGCCCCTTCAATTAGCATATATAATGATATGCTCTTAGCTATTACTCTTTAGTAAAGATACCTTAGAAGGATGACAGGCAGTTCTATAAGAAGCAACTCGATGTTCAGTAACTGTAAAAAAAAAAAAATAAAAATCACCTTTGTCTGAATTTAAGAGCTACTTGGAGAGGAATGGAGAACAGAAAAATCCTAATACTACTTTGTAAATCTATGGCTCAAACCCATCTTGAATAGCATATGCTGTTCCAGACTCTCTACCTTAAGAAATACATGGTGAAACTTCTACTGTAGTTGTGAGTGGATGTGGACAAACAAGACCTGTAAATGGACATCTCTTATTAGACCAGCTAGCATTAAAAAAAAATGTCAACACATAAACACACTGTTGAGTACACAAACCCTCTCCAGATCTAAAATTAAAAAAGCAGCAAAGAAGTGTTGTTATCCAAAATGTTGTGTAGTATTTCTGGCTATGGAGCTAAGTTGATCACAAAATATTAATAACAGCTACCTAAAAACCTTGTATTGCCTAAAGCAGGCCTAGAAAAGGTATAAAGAAGCTTTCAGGTTATAGTATGGCACCAATACAAGGGTGAATAAATAGCTCTGATATATAAAGTTGAGAGAGATGTGGAGAAGGCAATTAGGAAATGACAGCTTGCTATCTTTTCTAGTACAAAATTTATGAAAGTCAACCATGAAACTTGTAGGCAGCAGGTTTGAAATCCAGAGGAAGAGGTATTTCCTCATACAACACTGAATTAAGCTGTGAATTTCTTTGCCACAGGATGTTGTGGAGGCAAAAAGTCTACAAAACATCAAGAAGTGACTAGACCAAATAGATCATAGAGGGAAAAACAACCAAGTATTAACTGAGAGAGCAGCAGCCAGTGGCTTAGGAAACCCATAAGCCACCAAGTCTTAGAGCTCGAGGAATTTTCAGGGATACACAATGATATTTTTATTTGGTCTTTATATGATTCCCCAGACATCCATTTTTAGCCATTAGTGGCACAGTGTGTAAGGAAGATGATTTCCCTTAGCCAGTACTGCCTTTTGTGCACCTGGGCTAGGCAGAATGCATCAGGATTTAGCTCAGGGAAGAGGCCTGACTTTAAAGATGGAGCAGAAAGATGATCCAGTTCAGCCACATTGGTGATTATGGCATGGAAAGGGACAGAGATGGCCTGGCATGTTGTGTTCACCTTTATCCTGGTCTGAGCTCAGAGACAACTCCTGCTGTAAGCTGAGGTGTGAAGTTGGTGTGGGAGATGATGGTGATCAGTTTGAAGAGCTTGAAGGGGTCGTAACACCTGGCCAGGGGTCACAATGCCACTGTTTGGTAGGCCAGGTCAGACCCTTGATGGCTCTCCCATGTCTGGGGTACAGCAAATGGTGCAGTTTATGGATGGTCAAAGGAACTCCACCCTGCTCTCCCTGCTAATAAAACCTGTAATTTTGAAGGGCAAAACACCAACTCCACTGCCAGATCTCTCTATTGGGAGGGATGTTATTTTTATTCAAGCGCTGGTATAAAGCACAAATGCTCTAGCTTTAGGAGGATTTCCTGATTCTCCTAATGATATATATTTTCTCAGAGAGCATTGTTCTTGAACAGAGTTCATTAAAATGTATCTGCAGGTAACTGTTCCGTTCAACTTTTTGACAAATGGCTCTAACTCCATGTTTAACTCCAAAGGGGCCAGGAAATGAAAATATAGCCCCATTCCCCAATAATTATTAATTTCCTGTCACTATTTTCCTTCCTTCAAGAGTTTGGAAAGTTCTAAAAATCTTGCAAGGTTGATTAAAGAGTAATTTGTTAGTGGGATGGGGGAGGGAGGTGGAGAAAAGGGACGGAAGACTATTTCTGAACACCAAAAATAGTTTCAATTTCCCGCCAAGAAATGACAAATTGTTATATACACAGTCAGACAGGGAGATGTATATTTTGTTTTAAATTCCAATTTCAAAATGTACTGCATAAAGTGAAACCACAAATTGAAACTTCATGTGCTCATGCTGGCAGCAACACCATACTTAGGGTTTTCTTCTAAATATAATACCCCCAAACCCTACCTAAACCTTCCTGCACCTCCTGTACCCTCTTTAATAAGTAAGAACAGAGTGTGTTTTGGTTTCTTGGTGACTTTTCCCTTTCCTTTGAATCACTAAATCGGGGGACCAACCACTCACAACCTTACACAGGTAACTTTTCCATGGGTTTCAATGGGAGTTTTGCCTGTGCAAGGTCTGCAGTACTTTTCTTGGTATTTATATGACATTAAGGAATGTGTGACAGGAATGAGGAACAGTCTTGGCAGCAGAACGAGAAGCAAACACCGTTTTGTAAAGGGATGGAGAGTAGGGGAAGAAGATAATGATGTTAGGAACACTATGTAAAACTTTACCCTTCGTCCGTCTCTGTAATTTCTCCCTTTTAAACAGAAAGACCTTTGAATTTGAGTCAAATATCTAAAGAAGATGAATTTGGAGGCCTTAGTCCTGGTCACAGGAAACAAGCCACATCAAAATCCTCCAAATAAATCACCTCTAATTTAAGCAAAACTGTACCAGAAACTAAAGACAAACCAGTTCTTTCAGCTTTCAGAAGAGAAGTCAACATCAAAGGAGGAACCTGAAGTAGAAGCCTAGAAATGTAAATCTGTTGGTCTTTTCACACTCAAATTCTCACGCTTCTTCCATTTACTTTTACAGAAAAAGAATGTGGTGAGACCTGGGGGAATGACTTAATAGCCTTTAATAAAGGGTAGCCTAGTCCTCCCATGGATAACTGGAGAATCATTACAAAGAGAATTTAGCAGTGATGATCTGTCCCAGTTTGAATGTTGTGGCTTCGAAATTTTGACCCATGAGATGTTAAATTCTCAGTCCAATTACACGAAAATGTATAAATATGAGCACTGATGAGGAAGAGAAGTATCCTGCTGAAAGATGAGTGGTGCTGAGCTTCCTTCACTTCTGTGAGGAACATAGGAAAAAAACTCTGCTACCATGTTAAGTGATATTGCACATATTAGAAAGTGTCCAATATATGTAAAGGAGGGCTACCACTTCCATTTTGCTAGATGTTGACAAGTTAAATGACTTTGCTGGGAGGTCCTCGTGTCAGGGTGGATTTGGTCTCCATTTGACCCGTCCAACGAATGCGGTGGCACTGAGGACACTCAATTCTGGGTGTTAAGTATCAGAAGTTGGGTGGTGGAAGTGCCACCATGTTTGACTGTGTGTAAAGAAGCCATGCCCATGTTCAAGTGGCAAACCTGGGTGGTGTGGGGCTTGTACAGACTCTAATCAAAGAGTGACATGAATCCTACTATGTTATAGGCAATTAAGAGTAATTTCTCTGAAGGAAACAAGGTACTTCCTGTTATTGTTCTCAAAAAATATTAATTATTTGCAACAATAACACTAAGGAAACCCCCCAAACCCCTGGAACAATACAATGTAGAATAATGTGAGTTAATTGCTAAATTTAGTACCTCCACAAAAAACTGTCTACTGACAGCTCTGAATCGCTCTGCCTGGAAAACACCTGAGCACTGCCTTTTTTCGAGACATCTGTCACCACTGTTATTATCTAACAACAAGCATAACATGAAAATAATCATTTTGTTTAGGCAGGAACAAAAACTAATTGACTGACATGAAATTACATCAATATCATTATCTCCTGTTGACTTTTTGATAATCTGTTGATGAACAGTTTGTGTTTTCCAGGGTGGAAAACTCTACTTGTTTCCTACCAGGAACCCTGCAGCAAGAAGTTTTCTTTAATGACTACCTCATTTTGCAAATTTAAGTTATAATGCCTTCCAAGTGCTGTTGATATTCCATTATATCTGTGGGGGGTTTGTTTGTTCCTTGTTTGTTTGGTTTTAGTTGGTTGTTGTTTTTCCAGGCTTCAGTCTTCTGCAGAATGCAGACTGGTATTTTGGTATGGTAGTAGAGTAACAGCCTTTCCTAATTTTGAGGTTGCAGGCTATTTAAGGTATTTAGGCACATAAAAGGTGGAAATAGGTGTTTCTTAGGTATCTAGTTTACACTGGAACTAATGGGAATTAGGTATCTTGCATGGACTTATCAAACATGTAGGACTGTGATAGAAACAGAAGTTACAAATTAACTTTAAAGTTCTGACCTTCTCTAATGTAAAGCAGCCTTTCCATAACCAGTCATATTTATAATTTAAGTTTTTCCCAAATGTTCATTTTTGTGAGAGCCTTAGTACTCCCATTCTAGCTGAAAAACCTCCTCTTACAAAGTGAGTTAATGCCTCACACATTGCTGTTCTGTGTTTGTGGTTTACAGTCAAATACCACTCGAACACTTCATAGACCTTAGAAACTTTTCTGTGTGATCAGAAGTTTGACATACTCTAATGCCAGTGCACAGTCTTGGAGCTTTTCTTGCCTTACTACCCCAATTTTCAGAAAATGCCAAGTTGCTTCTGAATATGACATCTTTTTAAGGACTTAAAAATACCATCCAAGCACTTTTGAAAAAAGTCTTCAGGAACATGAGGGTGTGTGTGAATATTTTCAAAGCTGTAGTTTGACTAAGCCAACCGCTGCTTAGATCATCAAACAGGCATGCGTTTGGGACACAGAGGCAGTAATGTCCTGGCGTATTCAGCCCAGAATCCTCATGGTTGTGTGAATAATTATCCCTTCATACCAGCCTAGAAATCTTGGACAGAATTAGCAATCACAGCAAGGGTGCTAAGAAATAATTTGTACCGTACATCTGTTAATGTCCCTTAGCCCAGCTGGAACCTACATGCTTTCCTCCCTATCTCGGGTTTCTCAAGTTGTGTTGTGTATTTAAGCTGCAGGAACATTCGAGTCAGTCAGGCAGGGGGGAAGCACTAACTTCCCTGGTATTTTGATTCCAAACTGTGATCTCTCTTATCAGGATGGGCAAGGAAGAAAAGTGTCAAGTGTCATTTGGTCTCCTGTTCTCAGCTTGTCTGCCTAATTCAAGGAGGAACCTGTGAGGGCAAGGCCATCATGAGTGCAGAAGACCTAGAAGACCACTCACATGAGCATTCTCCAACAGGTGTCTCCTGAGAGCACCTCACTGAATATCCCAACAGTATACGACTGACAGTGAACTTTTTTGCTGTGTCAGCCAAAAGAATAGTTTCATACTTTACTTCTCCTTGTTTTTGAGAAGGAGAAATAATGTCCCAAAGTATTTTTGGTCGTTAATGCTTCCCTCTTAATTTCCCTCCTCTTTGCTTTTGCAACCATAGGCGCACAGGGGACTGTCGGGAAAGTGTCATTCAAAGATATAAGTCATAGAGATACAAGTAGGGGAGAGTAGGACAAAATGGCTCTGCTTTTATCATTAGGTTGAACTATAGATCTCCTGACATCCCTTTCAACCTACAATAACCAATTATCCTGTAAGAGTGGGGAAGCCTGAACTTTCAAGACTATTTTGCTCTTAAAGAAACAGTTTTCTTTCTTGGATGCACAGCATTTTGTTTAGCCTCTCACTTGACTTATGATCACTTCATATTGATGCTTAACATGGTTTCTTTCATTTGCTCTTCCCACTCTTTTCTTTTACTCAAATGCCACAAACCCTTCCCACCCCATATATTTTTGTTTTACACCAGAATTAGGCAATTCATCTGGGATTTGCTTTGGACTGCTTCCAAATACACCCACACAACTGCTCTAAAAGTGATGAGTTTTATCCGAAGATGAACTTGGCAGGTCTGTTTCAAAGGGTTACCAATCCAAAATGCTTCAGGAAGAAACTTTATAACACACAAGTATCTCCACAAAGTAATAAAATATAAGGCTGTGAACAGTTTCTGTATTTAAATGTTTAGAGAAGTTGGAGCTGGTAGCTAAAACAATTTGTCTGAAAATGACTACTTCTCCTCCAGTGAACCAATATCAATCAGTTTGATGACAACTAGCTGGGTATGCACAGGCTGTGACTATTCAGGGTTTCATGGTGTTCAAGACCTGCCCCGTTTTTTCTTCAGAACAGCATTGGGGTTTGGTTCAACAAGGTTACAGGCGGTCAGAGGAATCCTTAACACACTGTTGACTAATTTTGTTCCATTTGTAGATGCTTAAAACATCCTTTGGAGAGGCCCTGTTGCCCATGGAAAAGATTATGAATCTAGACACCTGGTTTTGACCTTGAGTCTCCTCTTGGACTGCTCCACAGCCTTGACTGAGTTGCCTTTCTCCTCCATGCCTTAGTATATACCCTCTTAGAAAATGAGGTTCCACAGTACAGCCCTCCATGGTAGAAACAAAGAGCTACTGATGAGAACTCCAATGTAATGACTAGGATTCTATTTCTGCCAGTGCACTGATTCCAAAACCCACACCCAAAATCATGATATTACCTTTTAAATGATGAGACAGAATCATTCTTTTTATTCTTTCTTTTTTTTCCTTCTAATTTTTTCTTGATGTTCCCTTCATTTGAGTCCCCTGGGTAGCAACAGTGGAAAATGTTGGCAAGGAGAGCAGACAGCAGACAAGGTCCTATTCGCCCAAGACTGAGGGCTTTGCCTGTGTCAGTGATGTAAGGATACCAGTCTTCTTCAAGAGGTGTGGTTTATCAGTGGAGCTTTTGCAGTGCCTCAGACGTCAGGCTAATGGTCTCACATACAGATTCTGTAAGATGCCTTTCATTCATCCTGCCAAACAGGAGCTGTGCTTGTGATGCTTTCCCAAACTGAAGGGCATTGCTCCATGAATGCAAGCAATGTTAAAGCCTGAATAATGCACACAGTCTTCCATTTGCAGATCACTTCCACCTCTCCCTTTGCCCTCCCCACCATGTGGTTTAGCTTTTGGCTCTGCAATAGATACTCTGAATCAATGTTAGCTTTCTGAGAGACTAACACTGAACACTGAAAGTCTGAGTCAAATCCAGCCATGTTACAAGTCCATTGTTTGATTGTTGGTTGGTTTGGGTTATTTTCCCCTGGAGTTTTATCACAGATGAACTGGACCTTTTGGCAGCATACACAAGCACATCTATTTTTTCACTTGGTGCCCCGAAGACATCCATATACTAACCAATCCAAATGGGAAGCCAGAATCTTTATAAGGGAAGAGTATATTGTTCCATGTAAAAGTTTGACTCAGCTTTAGCCCACCAAACAGGAAGAATATAGAAATGGAAAGATGAAGGATGTAAAAAATAGCCAGATCATGCAACTTACAGAGATACATGCAGTGTAACAACAGCACTGTCCTGATCTGAGGTGTATTTCAGTTTTCAGCTCACTAAAATCCTGGATTCTGCACAAGCAAAAACTTGTCCTACTAGGCTGTAATAAAATATTTGTGGTGGTTTTTATGGTGCAAGTCACCATCCGCTTAATATAAGCTGAAGGCCATTACCCTCATTTCTCCTGAGAGAGACCACAACACATCTTCACACCAAGCTCCCAGAGCTCAAGACTGGTGCCAGGCTGTCCACAAAGACCCCCAAGGGCCATGTTTGTTTGCTGAGAGTGACCTGATGGCATGACATGGGCTGGAAACCACTTTGCACCATGCTCTGTTCGCCCAGACCAACCAGGCACTTGGGAGTCTGAATAATGTGAGAGGAGAAATGCAGCTGCCTGGGTGGCTGTGTGACAGCCTGGCTCCCCTGAGCCAATGTCTGTGTGCACACATCTGTGAAACTGCAACATCCAGATCCTGAAACCCACTAACCCTCAAGGACCAACCTGAGTCAAAACTGAAATATACCAGGCAGTACTGGGAAGGTTCAATCAATATAATTCCCAGGATGGACAGGGATTTACTCTAGCATCACAGCTGCTGAAGGCCACAAGTACCTTAAACCCCTCTTTTCCTAAATATTGCACTTCCAGTTGAAGAAATCAATTCAAATCCATTGTACAAGTTGGAAATTGCGAGGTGCTGAGAAACTCACTTTGTTTTCCCTTTAAATACTTTTTTTGATAATATGATTAGAGAACTGCATCCTTGAACATCTCAAATTTCCTTGCTTTTCCTTGTTTTATCATTCAAGGTTTCTGTGGATCACCCTCATGACCAGTCAACTTCAAGGACTCCCCCAAACATCCTAATCCCTCTTCAGTCCATCTATATATTCCGAAGTCTTACTCGTATATACTTCTGTGAGATCTTAGAAGTTTCTTTTAAATCTCTCTTCTTACACGGTCACTTTATCCTTTGCTCTATCCATCCATCCATCGTCCAGTAGGACCTGAGCAAAACTGAGGTGTAAGCGGAAGGAAATGCGTTCAGTAGGTATAAAGGACAGTTGTAAGACAGGACATTGGCCTAGGGGCAACTGGGATGTGTTTATTCCATGAAGTGCCATGCAGAAATACCTGAACTAGCTGGGAGCATGCTAGTTCAGGTTACAGAAGCAAAGTGTACGCACATTAGCAGAAATACTGGAATTACTTGGGTGTGGCTTTCGGGGATTATCCTGTTCCACCCGAATAGAAAAGTACTGTGAAGCTTATGCAGCCAAAAAAGTGATCATTTCCTTACCCTTTTGAGACCCAAAAGAGTTTTGAAAGCTTTTACTTTTTTTTTCCCTCAAAGAATCGTTCATTATGGATAATATATTTTGTACAGATGAAACTTGTAGAGCAGCTGTGAAGATGCCACTGCTATTGCTGCCCTCCCTAGTGACTCCAAAATATTGACAGCAAAGTTAGAGCAGAAGCAAAATCAGTGGACAGGCTGAGTTGAATATTTCTGCTTGCCTGGTCTCCAGGAAAAGTGGCTGGTGCAATTGAACAGAGGGGAATTAAGAAAAAACAGTCTGCTGCTTCAAGTAGGCTACTGAGAATCAGATGTCTTTGCAGGGCCTTACCACTGTAAATCACGGGAGTCCACTCCTCTCATACTCCTTCTGCATCAGCAGAGTTCTTCCCAACCCACATTCATATAAAGAAGGTGAAGATGATGAACTTAAGCTCTTCATTCACAACCATCTGGATCTCTCTGGGAGGTTCTTACATAGCCCCTTGACTTTAGCTTTTTGCATGAGTGTTTTGCTCAAAAGGCAGATTTGATGAAATTTCCACATTCATTTTGGAAATGGTAGAAGTGGGAGAATTTGCTGTTTGTCCAAGGAAGTTTGTGCAAGGAATTAAACCAAGGTCTCTCAAATCTTAAATTAGCACTTTAACCTCTATATGATCTTCCTTTTCTACCTCAGTTTCCCCTGGACAGAGGAAATGGCCTCAGTAGAGGCCCAACATACCCACTGCAGACTTAGTTACAATAAATTCATAAAGCAATCACTGAAATAAGCACCTTTATTCTCAGACAACCCATTGGTCCAGGGTGCTGCTCAGGAACCACCATAGAGCACAAACTTCTTGCTCAGTGTGTTAGTGATTTCCTCCAGTGGTTGAGACCTCACTGCCTGCATGAGAGCTTTGTGGTGGCCCATTGGCATGGAGGTGCTGCATTTTCATCTTAAAAACATAGAGAAACAAGGGATACATCTGGATTATGCTGAGATGGGGAAACTACCTAAACAGGAAGAGGTTAATTTGGGTGGTGAGCCAAAGTCACAAAGGCTGATGCAGAACAAAACTGCCTGTTAGCCGTGTGGGCTCCATATCCTGGGATGCAGAGCATCCACACATGGCAGCTCCTCATCCCTGTGCTGGGCTCACCTCCCTCCCACAGCAGTTTGCACTTCACTAGCAGCACCAACATTAAAACTTCCTTTAGCTTCCAGAAAGAAGATAAACATGGCTTTCAATGCAGATTAAATACACACGCACTTTTGAAACATGGTCAGTCATTACTAATTCATGGCTGCTGTCCAGCGAGTGGAGAAAAACATTTCCCCTCGTAGGTTTAGCAACAAAACTGAGAAAAAAAAAATCAATGACTTATACTGTACACTAAAACAGCTTAAAACACAAACATTTCCAGAGTACAATATTTCAAGCACTCTTGTAACTGGAGGAGATATTTTTTAACTGGATTCCTACTTTTTACTACCAACAGCCTTGTCTTATTTGCAGAGGCTCTGCTAGCTGTCAGACATCCTGACTCCACTTAATAAACTCACTTAGAGCAGAACTTTCTTAAGTCACAGTGTAAGTACATAAATTAGTTGTTTCAGCGTTAGACCAACACACTTCTCTTTCTTCCCTCTCTCCTGAGCACTGACCTATGATGAAGAAACTCAAGTCTCAAAAGAACCAACAGTTCATTTAAAAATGCTGCCATAACCCAACATGCCTAATATGCTGTAGCTCCTGTCAGCTTTGGTTGCAGCTGCAGGGATGCCTAACTATGGGTAAAACTAGACAGAGTTTGGGTCCTTAGGTCTGGGACCCTAAATTTAAATTCCACTTTTGAAATGCTTTGTGTGCAGTGATCTCAGAGAAGGAACTGCAGAGGTGGCATCAGGTTATAGGCAGATTTTTTATTAAGTGAAGTTTATTGCACCAGGAAGCTAAGAGACTCTCCAGTGTCTCACCAGATAAGCAGGAGCAGGGCATATTTCATTAGTGGGTGGATCTTAGTCTGGTTCCTTGTGAAAATGAAGCTCAAACAAACCCCATAGTCATGTCTCTGTCTCTGTCTGACCCTCCCTCATAACTCCTCCATCCATTGGTCAAATTTATTCACATTGCAAAAGTAAATAAAACTGAAGGATATGGGCTGCCAAGTGAGACAGGGATGCCAAAAGTCCTGCTGTCTGAAAGGAAGGCCACTTAACCTTTCAGCGTGTCCAAAAGGGGATGGGATTTTGGCAGTGCAGGCTCACACCTTTCCAGAAAAAAATTATAAAAGTGATGCAAAGCTCCAAGGCACTGGGCTCTGCTCATTCCTGAGCTTGCAACTGGTATCTGCTGCTGTTGATGCCCAGAAGTCACTCATGGCAAGCCTGGAGGGACTCCTAAGGTCACCTAACCCAGAACCTAGCTCTGCTAGCCCCTCTCCTGAGAAGTCATGTGCAACATGGGATCAGTTTATTTAATGGCCCCTTTACTGGGAGGGAGGAAGTGACTTTCCTTCTCTCCATGCCAATTCCCATTGGGAGATAGGGCTGGTCTGACCTTTCAGAGCAGAGGCATGATAGTCACCCCTTCCCAAGGCTGCCCCCTTTGACACCAGAACAGGGGAAAAACACGTTGCACTCGTGGGAGCTGGGTGGGAGCTGGGGACAGTGACTATGCTGCCCTCTGGTCTTTTGCCCTGCGCTGGCTGTCCCTTGGGCAAATGCAGAGCAATGCCAGGCTGGTGACAAGCAGCTGGCAAGTAGCTGGCAAAGCTCAGTGTTGCAAACACTGTGTTTCTCTTGCCAGCTGCTACGTGCTGTACCTGGTGGCAGCTGCTATTTTTACATTAAAACTCATTTCTTGCTAATAATCTCTGTGTTACATCTTGAGAACCAGATCTAGCCTTCTGGTAATTTGATCTTAATTAAACAATTTAGCTGCCAGTCCAGTCCCTTTCTGGTAAACTGTGTATTGCAATGTTTGGTGTTAGTCAAAGACAACACACATTTATCAGGCCTGGTGTTGTAAATATAGCTCAATTTCCAAGAGGTGCTGATAGTAAAGTTTGCCTTGCCCTGCCCTGCCTCTCCCATAAGCTGAGTCATAATAACACACAGGGTTAAACCCAACTCCATCATATGGTGTAATCCTCGGCAAGATTTGGCAGATAGGAGACCTCACTAATCTTACAAATCTCATCTTTCACACTGAAGCAGTTGGCGGGGATAACCCCCCCCCCCCCCCCCACGTGTAAGTTATTGTATAATACAGTCTTCCAAGTTACATAATGGTTTCTCTCTTCACTTGGTGTCATCTGAGCCCTGCACAGGAATGCACACACATTGCCTCTGACATTCTGTAAAGTTCTCCAGGGCCACTGCCCCCTCCACAGAGCAGTTTAGAAAGAGCTGGTTCTACACATTCATACACACATGTGCTTTCCAAGAGCCAGCTACACCTTTCTTGCATCCCATGCCATAACCTTTTGGAGAATTTTGAGCAGGTTGTGCCAAATTGCAATGAGATTATCATCAGAAAGAGCTACATTTTTCTCCCTCCTGGAATAACTGGAGTTGCCAAACATATCTAGTTATGCTCTCAGATGAAAAAGCCATATTCACTGCAGCAATCAAGCTCTCAGCTGTGGGGAACCCAGGGGTTGTGGTCCACTCCAAAGCACAGTTTTTGACTCAAGGCAAAATCTTCAGCTTATGGAAAAAATGTGCCCCTGCAGACAGGGGCAAGCAGATGGGAGGCAGATGCTTTCTTGACTGGGATGGTTCAGCCTGAATAAGGACTGAGTGTAGTGGTAGCTGAAAACCCTCTGATGATTTCTTGCTCACCACAGTCTAGCCATTTTTTCCAAATTCTAGGTGTGTCATTGCTAAGCCCTCTCTGGACTCCAGGCAGATGGTGCCCAGGTGGCAGATGCAGATCTGGCATGGCAGGGGCTGCTCATGGGGCACAGGTCATCCTGGTTTCACCAGTTCATCTCCAAATGAAACACCAGCCTTCTCAACAGCAGGTGCCAGGAGCGTCTCTTCAGAAATACAACAATTACTCCTCCCAAATAATTTTCCAGAGACTGAGCTACAAATTCTGTGGAAGGTTGTGAGTGGACTCAATTCTATTGTAACTATTTTGGTTTTGCCTCTATTTAGTTTTCATTCTTTGCTGCAGTATTTCACTACTTTTTTTCCCAGTGGATATTTTTGCTCCTCCCCTGCCTGCCTCGTCTCTCACAGCCTCTCCTAACCCAGTGGCATTTGTGTTGAAATGTTCAAACCTTCCCTGCTCAAGAGGGCTCAGAAGCAGGGTAAACAAGTTTGCCTGTGTGTTTAGCATTCAGGTCAATTGTACATTTACAGTAGATATTCTGCTTTAATTTGCTTTTAAACAGCCCCTTCAAACAGCTCAGAACTCTGGACATTGTTCTTTTGGGTGCATTACAAAACCATAATTAATTAGCTGGGCTCCCCTGTGGATTTTCTCAGATTTTACCCAATCTTCCCGCCAATTTTAATGACCTTCCCAGTTAGGGGCTCTACATCTGTAAATGCTGAGTGCCATTCAGCTCTTAGTAAACAAGGGGTATCTGAGCAAAATAGGCAGAGCTTGAAATCAAAGAGTTTACTTGTTTGTACTACAGGAGACACTGGCGGTCTGGGTGGCTCTTAGCACCTGCCGTGCTGTTTGATGACTGAATTTTGGCTTTCTGTCCCATATTAAGAGAACTCAAGACTGATCTGTGTTACCCTTCCATAAAGTTTGGATTGTGGGGAAATCTGTACTACAGAGCCTTGCTATGCCACCCACCCTTTTTTTGCCTTTTGAAAGCAAGAAACAGTACTTTTTGTTCATTGTCCATGCAAAACTTGCCAAGAGCTCTCCAAAGAGAAAGTCAGCCAAGCAACTTTCAGCTGCTCCTTCTTCCTGCTGGCTTCAGGCCAACATTCCCCAGCAGGTGTCATGTACCAGCAGATAAGAAGGAAGAAAAGGGAAGAAAGAAAAATGAGCAACAGGAAAAGATTTGATGGTCTGTCACATGGACATGGACTATCCATCCCCTCATGGCTCTCAGGTGTTCTTCAGATTTTAGCACACATGGTGCAAAGGCAATGCAGACCTTCACACCATCTTAGACGCCCACCTTGTGCAGTCTATTGCTGCAAGGCAGGGACTGATACCCATTCAAAGTAGGGCATCTCTATCTGGAAAGCAGCAGCCAGCTTGCGGCTGCAGAGGAGGGATAGAAATACTGGTTTTGTTCTTTTTTCTTTGTTCTTTTGTTGGATTTTAGGTGGCCCCCCTTCAGTTAGAAGGGTGGCTCAATGTGTTGTGTACATGACTTTTTTGATGGATGTGAGCATAGGACTGGCACAGTTGCTTGACTCCAAGTTTGGCATGAGCTGCACAAGAAATAACTAGGCTCAGGAATCAGGAGAATGGGGCTAAAGCACTGGCTTCACAGGAATACAAAGCCACACCATGGGAATGTAAACAGAAGAGATAATTTTCCCAGTGATGTCAAAGTTATGTGCTGCAACATGGCAAGCAGGTTTTCTATGCATTCTGAAAATTTTCAGAAAGTATGAATCTGTAGCAAGAAGTTCCCTGTCTGGGAAACAGAGAGTGCACAAGCAGAATAAATTCTTTTTAGGTCTAATTAGAGAAGCCAGAGTATGAAATAAAATTACCTCCCTGAGGTGTACAACCTGTTCTCACCAATATGAATTACAATTGCTCTTGAATACAGGGAACCAGTGTCTGGTTTTAAAAATGTTCCAGTTTTAGATGAGTGTACAGTTCCTGCCTGTGCAGGGCCTTTAGTTGCACCTGCATTGGTACAGCAAGATCTGTATTAATGCTGCAACCAGCCAAACCTCTTGGTCTGCTTGTTCTGTGGCAACTCGACAGCCTTCATGAGCCTTCGGGTAAGAGCAGCTGTTCAAAGGGCTGAGTGCTGAGTAAGACATAACAGGCATTGCCAGAGGTAAGCTCACTAATAAAAGAAAAGTGATTAGGCAACAGTGTTCTGCCTGTGCCCTGGCTCTCCCTCTGTAAAACAAGGATGATGGTATCACCCTTATCTTGCAGGGGAGTTGTGGAGATGGATCATATTAAAGGTGATTTAAAAGGTGTTCAGAGACTGGTGGGTAGAGGAGCAATGTAATTGCCTCAAAGAGTGAGATTTCCTTGCTGCAGTCTTTAACTTTCAGATGGATCAGGGCAAGAGCTCATATAAACTGCTCCTTCAGGACTTTCCAACAGGAGCAGCTTTGGGCCCCTTTGCTCCTTCTGGGACTGATATTAAGCTCATTGTTTGGGTTTGCAGAGGCTGGAGAACCTTCTGGGCGATGTCATGTAGGCAGGCAATTGGGCAGAATGGCAGCAGATAAAAGGCTCTGCTGGAACAGTCAGGGCTGTGATCTACTGGCTGAAAATGGGTGAGGAGCCAGGATAAGGATAGCAGTTCATGTGTGCAGGGGGCAGACTGTTCTCCTAAAGCACAGAAACAAGGCTGTGGGCTTAGTTAGCTAGTGTCCTCTGCCTCAAGTCCAGTATAGCCATGAGTTATTTGGTTCTCAGAGTTTGAGTAATCCCAGGAAAACATGAAGGTCAAAGACTGGATTTTGTGGATTTGAGTCCATGTGGGGGCTTGGGTACAGATGAATACAGATATTGGACACTATGTGAAAACAGCTGAAATTGTTAATTTGTAAAATATATATGCCCAATCTTTTTCCTCTGAAGCAATGACTAAAAGGAAGGGAAGTACAAATTCTTGCTTGCTGCTTCCATGCAAACCTGATGAAGTTCAAATGACACACAGTGTGAAATCAAAGAGCTTCTGTTAGAACACCTGAGAGGATAGAGTGGAGGTAAAATCCAGAGGGTAGCAGGTCATTTTACCCACTTCTGTTGTCTGCATCCAAGGGAAAATTATTTTTTCTAAGTGATCTGAATTATTGATTTTGAATTATTGAGATATAATCAAAGATTAATATTAGGCTGGTTTAAAGCAGTTATTTTCTTAATCAGTTGATATGGTGATTAAAACTCATGGGCTGCCAGATGATTGCTGCCTGAGGTCAGTCCGTTCACAGTCTATAGCTAATGAAGACCTAGTCAAGACTCTTTCAAACAGCTCTCAAATGCCAGGGCACCAAGGGTCTCTCCTGTGGAGATTACCTTTCTGATAGTGACTTTTCCCAGCCAGTCTGAGTGGTGACCTCTTCACAGCAAGAAGAGTGTTGTATTTCCCTCAACCATATTTGTTACTTTACCTTAGGACTGAGAAGGAGCAAAATCTGCAGGTGTTTTAGATGACTGAAAACCTTGGTTGGGTCAGCACTTCAGGAACAGGTAAGAGCTGTCTGGTGAGGAGCACAATTAGCTGCAGCAATGCTGACCAAGGGCCATGCTGGTGCACTCACCTATCTGCAGTATGTTAAACTCCATGGGTTCTATGATGGAAAAGGTTGGGTGGAGCTGTCTGTACACAACTACATTAACCCTGACAATGCCAGAGAAATCAGCCCAGACCTTGGTGTAGGAATTGGCCCATGCCAATGCCAACCTGATCAGGATTTGGACCAAGGAGAGGAAGAGCAGCCAGATAATATGCAGAAGTGAACCGAGAAGTTTACAGGTTGGGATTTTTAAGACAAGGACATAGTGGTTTTTTTATGTTTTATAAAGCTGTATCAGAGTGGTAAGGGTGTTAACAGAGAAAGACAAGGATGGCATGAGTTTGCAGGTCAGGAAGATAGGGAGCCCTTCATGCCTGCTGTGAGCCAGTTTCTGCCTGATAAACTCATCTCAGCCTTGATGCTTCTGGCAGACCTGTTGGGTGCCCATTTCCACAGCCCCAGCAGGTCTAACTGTGGCTGCGTCAGCCTCGTTGTGTGGAGACTCATTTTTCCCTTGATATACATTCACATGTGGGGTCCTGCATTAGGAGGATTTGGCACATCATTACCACTGGTTCAGAAAACAGCTGCCACTCAGGAAAGTTTGCTAAGAATGTAACTAATCCCTTTGGAGAGAGCCAATAGCAGGCCTCTGTGCCATTTAAGTCCCCTTCAGATGTGAAATTTTGCCTTGCAATTCTATCAAATGGACACATGGAGTCTATTTTTAATTCTAAATACCCCCACTTTGGAGTTGTTGCTTTTTCCTCTATTTCCTTTCATCACAGCAAGGCGCTTATTAAGAGCTTGCTTCTGCAGCAGAGCAGACCCGTACAATTTAGATTTTATTTGTTGAAGAATAACCATCTGTCAGCTACTGAGAAGGAGGAAAAGAAACTATCCCTGAAGATTTGGAGATCTGCGAGTCTTTAACTAACTCTCGGAACATACTGTATCTCAGAACAGGAACTGAAGTACCCTGGGAAATCAAACAGGAAAATCGAGTAATAAAACGTTCAGAGAGGCAGCGTGCAAATGTGCAAATGTGAGGGTGGAAGCACTTGCCCATAGAAAGAAAAGGGCTCAGGTTAATAATCAAAATGACCTCACATTAATAAATTAGGCAAGAATAGTGAAGGACAGAAAGGAAACTGCTCTTTAAATGCTCATTGTCAGAGAGCTGTTTAGCAGCTCTTGGTGCAATCATCAAGTGCGCCCTGGTGCAGGTCTCTGGTTACCTGTTATGTTCATAGCAAACTTGCTGAAGGGTGTGCTGCAGAAACCTTCAGGAAGCTCACAGTCCGTGCACACATGGTGTGATGGATATGTGAACTGCTCTGCGTAATTACTCACCTTTTTTAATAAACTCCCCAGTCTCTGCTGAGACTTCCAGTGGCAGCACAAGAGGGACCTGCATCAATGTACACAAGGAACAGTGGCTGCTTTTACAGGCGCAGAAGGCCCCTTCGCTGATGTGTAACAAAGCCATGGAGCCAAACATGCATTTCCACTGCTTGCTGGGCTCGAGCCAGTCCCACAGGCTGTCACCACCCACCCCTGCTGTTCACAAAATTAGTCCTGTCCCACACAGGGCTGAGAGGTGACAAGTGGTGGTAGGATGCAGCTTTAAACACTGCTCTGTGCTTTCCCCAGACCTTATGGCACTGGGATGCAGATCCTGTATGCCCGTGGTTTGGTGGAGCTGTAGACAATTCTGGAAAGCTTTTTGGTACCTGGGTGCCCTCAGTTTTCCAGCTGTCAATGGAGGCAATGCAAACTCCCTCAGAAGCGCTTGCCTGCCCATAGGGACTCCTGGGTCAGGGGCTTTTGTTTGGCTTCCTATTGCAACCACAGGGACCTAAATCTGAACAAAAAGGAGATAATAACAAAAAGTGTAAAAACCATAGCAACGAAACATCACCATGAAGAAATTACAGCCTTCCCCTTGCAAAGACTAAAGCCCATTGCTAGGCTAAAGCTGGAAGAGTTAGACATCTCCACACCTGCTGATGTCTCCTGAGTCTTATCCACAGCCTTTAGTACGCACACAGGTGCTCTGTGCTGTGTTACTGCTGGGTTCATATCCCAGTAAAGGCAACCCAAATGTGCCCTTTTCCTTCTGCTATGGGCACCATGTGCTCTCACGTGAGCCAATTTCTGGCCCTTGTGCTTGGAGTACCTCAAGCTGTTTGGAGGGAAATTTTCAAGCACACACAGTTGAAGGATCAGCATCTGCTGCAGGGGCATATCTACTCTGGTCATCAGGGTACCTGTTCACTCTCCTCCAGCCACTGTCCTGTTTCCCTCTGAAAGGGCCTTTTCCTTCCTCATCTCCCAGCGTATCTGGGAAACCAGCTCGCCATACTGTGGGTACAGCCATCTGGAGGCAAAGGCAACACCAGATGGTTGACTGCATTATCCACAGACCTTTCTGAATCTCACTCAGTGTCATGCTAGCCCTGAGCATCATCCCTACAGCTTCTTACAACCCCACCCCAGCTTTGACCCTATTTGGTCACAAAATCTGTTCCCACCATGCCTAGACCTTGAGGCAAGACCAGAGATCAACCCAGACTGATGCTGGGTATGCTCATGGAGGAAGACTGAAACCTCTGTAGGAAACACATCTCCTCAGAGGCTGTTGAAATGTTGACATTCTGCTGTTCTTTGTGGAAAGTCAATCTCTCTTTGCCCATGGGACTCTTACCACAGGACTAGCAATGGCCTTGTCTCACCTGCTTCAGACTCTCCCAACAAAGAAGTTTAACTGTTTGTGGAGGGTCAGAGCTGGGCAGGCTTAACCTCATCTCCCAGTGCAATTAATACATGCCTATCACTGATTATTTGCCAAGCCTAGGTGGGCTTAGAGGCCATTCCCTTGTAACCTAAATGGTATGGACAAAAAAGGATTGCAGCTTGGGGGAACAACTAGGGAACCCAAGCCTGAGGAAGTGGCAACCATGGGCTTGTAGGAAGCAAGAAAATGTCATGCCATGCTAGACAGAGTACTAGAACCTGGGAGAGAAAGGAGACGTCAATACAGGCTTATCGCCCTCACACTTCTTTGTCCTTATGAGTGTACCATGTGGTTACAGGTGCCACATGGATCTTTGTTGGCTCTTATGTTCTACTAACTGTGCTCATGCCCCTGAAGAGTGAAATACACTCCCTTGGACTAAATGCCACTAATGACATTCACCTTCCTGTTGAAAGCCAATGCATGCTGCAAAACCAGGATTTCTCAGAGAAACAGAGGAGACAACATCCTAGGCCATGTGATTTGCAGTGGCTATATGACTTCTTTTTTAATTTCCTCTTTTCCATCCCATCTGAATTGTGTCTCCACAGCAACCCTAAGGAGGCTCAGCAAACCCCGAACTTGGAAAATGAGGGAGATTAAGCGGATCAGGCAACAGACTCATAAGTGGAAGAGAAACCTTGTGATGGGAGAGAAGGAGCCACCAGGGAGAGTTTCATAAGAAACAGGATTAAGTTACATCAGTTTGCATAGCTTGAGCTGTGTCAGAACTTTGCCCTGTGTAACACATAGTGGACTACAGACTAATGCAAAGAGCCACTACGTCACCTCTCTTTTCTTCTTCCCACAGCAAGTCCTACCTGTCAATCACCATAAATTGCCAGATTAGACATTTACTATCTGTTGGGGTTAAATGTGTTACTTTCATGCACTAGCTGGAAGCTCATAATTAGCTCACACCTTCTTATCAGACACCAGCTCCGTTTTCCTGTTGTTCTTACTTTTATAGATGTTTTGCCTGCTGTAAATCTGTCTCCACTGGGGATGCCTCATTTACATCCATTTATTGCAAGAAAGACTGAACTAAACTAGCATTAATTGACTCCAGTTTGAGAAGTTTTATTCACCTTTTCCCATGGGCAAGAGAGTGTCTAACCATGTAGGTGCATGAACTTTAAAGATGCTGGGCTAAATTCTGTCCTTTCATAAGGCCATCTCCACCCAGAGTTATTTTTGTACTTTAAAGTGCAGTTGCTTCAGTGTAAATTAGGGCAGGATCTACTCTACCACTAAGTTTTTCCAAAATCTAATTAGAAAGCTACATACTAAAACAATTCGCTCCCTGCTAGGAAACTTTGGATCCATTTGAAGTTTGGAAAATATCTTGCTTTTATGTCTGGACTCTCTGGGGCTGTTAACATGTCTTGGGGCTGCTGAAATGACTTTTCAATTCCATACAGTTGCACTGATGAAGTTAATTTGCAATTTTCTGCCTTATTTTCCATTTTCATGTTGCTTACTCAATTTCTCACAATCCCTACTGCTTTATATTCTGAAAATGTTGAAGTACAGTGAAGAGCAGGGCACGGTTCATTACTTGGATAACTGAGGTCTAGTCTAATCTGCGAAAGACATGCTCAGGGGTTTGGTCTTTTTTATTGTTATTATATTTCAGCTTTTCGAACAGGCTGTCAAGGGCACATATTTTAGCTAATGTGTTTGTGCATCTCATTACCTGCAAGGTTATTGGGCAGAGGGATGCTTGAGGAGTCACTAGCAACAGTGTCTGACTCCTCTCTCAAGGTACAGAGCAGCACACTGCATGTTGCCAAGCACACTTACTCATGTCTCTGGGATGCATTTTCCAGTGCTCTTGCCATCTTCATTTGAAGCCATTTGTTGTCACCA
Organism: Anabacerthia variegaticeps; assembly: GCA_035583185.1. NCBI lineage: Eukaryota > Metazoa > Chordata > Aves > Passeriformes > Furnariidae > Anabacerthia > Anabacerthia variegaticeps. Next base: position 65,906,864 of record JAWWEW010000131.1, read on the forward strand.
ACTGTTTAACAAACCTCAGCATGGGTTTTGTTCTAGTAGATCTTGCAGGAGCCATCAGCCCACCAGAAAAGTCTTTTTTCATATTCAGTTAGCACCAAGACTGACCCGAACCCCACAGCACACAAAGGGCATATTTCTAGGGAAGCCTGCAAGATCCAAATCTTGTCATATCCATTTCAGCGCTCTGTTTCCAAGTTGATAAAGGGGCTGACAGTACCAGATGCTCTGAGCACCTTCATGAGTTGGCCATGGCACCAACTGCTTAAGGAAGGGTCTGACGGACACCGATGCATTCACAGAGAGCAGCAGCATGGTCATATCCTTCTTGTTTTGCAGCCCATGAATACTTTGACACACAACTATTTTCCAACCCACTCCAGTCTTATTTTAAACAGGGTGTTTCTTATATAGGCAATAGCCTTCAGAGCCTGGATCTTCATGAGTCTTCTTCAAAGTCTTTCAATGAATGAGTGTGATCATGGGTATTTTGGCAACAGATTATGCATTGCAGATTGTGTTTTCAGAATAAGTATGTCCTCTGGTTTTGGGGGAGTTTGTTATAAAGAGTAGAGAGCAGTCAGATCATGCTCTCTATACACCCCAGGTTTTTAAGTCAAGATACTTCTCAATAACAGGGACAGAAGTACCCAGTACCATGCTCAACCAAAGACACGATCTAACCAAAGACCCGCCAACCTTCCATTGGCAAAAAATTCTTCTCCAGAAAGATAGTGCAGTAGCATTTTCTCATGGAAAAAAACCCAAAAAACAAAACCAACCAAACAAAACCAAAACCAACCAACCAACCAACCAAACAAACAAAAAAAAACAAACAAAAAAACCGATCAAAAACCAAACAATTATTCACATTTAGGTAGAGATCTGGAAATTGAGTGCTGGAGCAGTTTGGGTGCTCTTGCTGGGACAGGAGCCTGTTTGTAAATCTTGGCACATTTTTGTCTAAATGAATCAGCTGGTGTCTCTTTACTTAAGGCAGACAAATTGCTTGGAATTCACTTCCATTCATTTTTTGTCAAAGATATATTTAATTGGGAATTTTCATATGTCCCATTTCTGACAAAAAAAAATATGTAGGGCAAAAAATGTTTCTTTATATTTTTCTGTGAGTTATCCATATTTTCCCAAGTTTTCTCAACTTTGGAAAGGTTACAGGCTATCAATAGGAAGAAGGAAGACAGAAAAAAATACTCAACATTGCTTACACTGCAGTGAGCTATACAAAACTGCAGAAACTACAAGATATCTTTAATATATTTTCATATCAAAGCATTTTGTTGGGATTCCATAGTCCAGATCTTATTTTACAAAACTGCTTATTCATTTTTTTCCCATCTCCCTGTCTATTCCTTCTGTAAAGGAACTGCTTTTAACTGTCTAGCTGCTGCTGCTTTTTTTTCAATTAATGTTTTAAAGGTCTTCAAAAATTATTAAAAGCCTTTCAAAGTCCATCTCAAAAGTAAATTGCCATTAATTTTACCTTTCTGGATTTCAGAACTTATTGTTAATCTCCTGAAGTTGTTTCAACACACAGCTATAACAAACCACATCAATATAAAAGGGAAAAATGTCTTGGCTGCATTTAGAGTCCTCAAAAAGCAGATTTGAAGCAACATGACACTAACCAATTAGGGGTTTTTTTGCATTGAAGCTTGCTAGACCTTGTGCAGCCAAGCCAGAGCAGGTAGGATTCCTCAGGATAGACTCTCTGTAGGGCTTGCAGCAGTTTAAGTGTCAGAGTTGGGAAGCACCCACTGTGTTGCTCTTGCAGCAGAAATCCCCAGCAGGGATAAACAAGTTTAATAAGTTCCCCACACTTTGTGTCCAGCATATCTACCTACACCATAAAATCTCCAGCAATGTTTATGCCTTGCTGGATCTAGCAGAACTGGGCTAGATCCTTCAAACATCTCCAGAAATGCAAATCTCAAATTGCTGCTATATCTATGGATATGTACAGTATGAGACTAATGTATTTGCTGTCCATCAGAAAAGAAAAACCTGGATTTTCCTGGACATAGACAAACTAAGGACCTGATGCACATGAAGTCAGTGCAGGTTCATCCACACAAATGCATTGTTAGGGTACAGTCTGCAGATCCTCTGCCTTTTCCTTGGTATGGCCAGACAGAAATCATTCCTGGATTGGAAATGGCGTTTCTAGGAGTGGAGAGTGCTCCCGAATTTCAAACACAAGCATTCCTGACTCAACTCCATAATAGTAAGTTGATTCCCTTTACACCAGAGGAAATACATTTTTGCTTCACAAAAGGAAGAAGAGGAATTGGCTTTCCAGATACAAATATTTTGGACACTTGTTAACTATTCTCCCCAAAGAACTGATGCCAATAATGTTTCTTGGTTTGGTTTTTTTTTTTTCTTCTTCTTCTTTTTAGGAGGAGAACAGCAGCTTTTTACACTCTTACGAACAGCTGTACAAAAATATAATTAACTGTTCCCTGAGCTGATGACAGCTGGCAGCACCATTTCATGGTGAAATATCAAAACTGTAATAATTCTGTCTTGTAAAGGGTAGGTAACCTGGAACAATTAGGAGCCTCTTAAAAAGTTTGTCTCCTTGGAGAGAGTGAGCATACAGTTTAAATTAACTCTGCAGACTTTGCCCTGTCCTCTCTTGAAATACGAAGGGTTACCAGCAACAACACTCCGCTTCCTAAAATATTCACTGTATGGAACTCATTGTTGAATATCATGGGACAGTAGTGGATTTCACAGCCAGCAAAAAGCTGAAGGACACTTTTTATTATTAGTTAGGGAGAACATCTGTCCCAGTCCTTTGCCTCTTCAGGGTAATTATTCCAATCATACAGGAAAAACAAACTCCCCCATTGAAAACAACTGGTTAAGAAACCAAGAGGCAAAACAGAATTCTTTGTCTGCCACGTAGGATATCTGATATCCAGCTGCCTGAGAAGAGTCCCTCATGAAAAAGAAAAAACAACAGGGGGGGGGAAGAGTAACTTGGATTCTCCTCTCCTTTAGACTGGGATCAGCTGGGAGATACTCTGTTGCAGTCTTCCTCAGCAACTCTTTAAATGAAAAGATTTCCCACTAGATCCCAAAAAAGATTTTTTTTTTTTTTAAGTTTCAAACCAACCTGTGACACAGTGAAAACATGCACTTTCCCATGTGCACACAGAAAACACACCTTGGGATAGTCAAATCAGATGGCTGAATGTGCACTTGCCCAACTTGGGCATACATATTCCTGCCTGATTAATGTCTCCACATGGCTCATCCGAGGCTGTGTATGGAAAACGTGGTCCTTACTTTATCCATTTTATAGGTATGGGCAATCTCCTTGCTCAGCCAGCAAGACAGGGCTGTACACAATCCATCACCACCACTACCACCATTCCAGGTGGGATGTCCCAGTTTGTAATCCCTGACAGGAACCAGAGAAAGGGAAGGGTCATTTGAGGGAAGTTTAGGAATTTCCCCAAATCAGGTAAATCCAAGAAATGACTCAAGCAAGACCTTTCAATCCCTTTCTCATGACTACATCTGTTCCCTGGAAAGGAGCTGGACTCTGGACAGGAAACTACTGAGGGCTTCTTTTATCCTCCTCTTCCCATTTACACAACTGAGGAGCTTTACAAGCAGTAAAACCTTTTTACCATTATAGGTGCATTCCATTATTTCTTTTCCAAGCATGCAAACCTTGTACATGACCATCTGCAACTCTGTACACATACAGACAATGAGAATTTGAGAATTTTTCTGAGAAAAGAGAGGGAAAGCCAGACTGAGTCTAAACCAAGCCAAATGCTTAAGATGACATATATTTCCTATTAGAGAGGAGATCAAGCAAGCTTTGTTAGCTGGGAAGATCCAGGTCTCTCAATGATGTGTGCAAGAGTTTCCACATCTGTGCACAGTAATGAAAGAGGGGCCGGAAAGTTCCAGAGAGGAGCCTCAGAGGATGTGGAAGACCCAGGGCTGCCTGCCTTCCCTCTGAGGGCCTCCTGGGCTTTGCCTCTCCCCAACAGCCTCACGATGCCCTTGCTGGTGTCAAACAGATATCCACAAATGCTTGTTCCAGTGCAACAGAGCTTTTTTCATCTTGGCTTGAGACAAACTGGAAAAAAAAATTGTTATTTGAGACAGAAGATGAATGTGCTCACAGAGAAGTTTGTCACCCTGTGCTACTTCCTTGTGTAGAGAAGCCTTTGAATATGTGTCACCCTTCTCCTCCTTAAAGTGGGGCCAGCTGGGCTGCTCTAGCACACCAAGTAGAAAAAAATCCAAGACTGATGTAAAAGTGGTATGTACTCAGGCATCATGGCTCTGAGATGAGAATGGGATGGAGATATCAGCTTTTCTCTGAACCCACAATTCTGTAGGGCACTAATGATGTCACTGAATCCATATACTGGTGATTGGGCCATAGAAGTATCCTCAAGATATTTTCATCCTTGCCCTTCCCATTCTTCTTCCTCCTCAGATAAATTTAATCCAAACACCCTTTGGGAGACTCTGCTGATCTCAGGCACCTTTCAGCAATTTAAAAAGTGTTGAGCCATCTTGTCTTCTGCACACTACAACTTCCTCCTCGTAGAGTTGCTGGTACAGTTTTCTGGTTGAGTTTTAGATCACAAAAGCAGGTTTTCATTTTTTTTGGCAATGCCATTAAAAAACTACCTTTATACCAGGCAAGCAAAGGTTGAAAGCAGGTTAAACTGTGCATAATTTCATACTTAGATTCCTAACTGTGTTTTTGCAGTGTTTCACATTACAGTTTTTCCTCGTCTCCTAAGCCTCTTTCACTTGATAAATATACTCGTATTATGAAACTACCCACTTTCTACATTCTTTTTCACTTTCTTCTCTCACATCAAAGCCAATATAAATAAAGAATAAATAGTTGAGCTAACTAAACTGTTAAGAGAATACACTTTTACCCCTGAAGCTGTAAAGAGTTCCAATACCCTAGAAGAACTGTCTTCGATCACTAATTGTTAATGGAATAAAACAGTGTCAAAAGGTAAACATGATTGTTTGATAAGTCAGGTTGACTGTGCCTTTCTGGACCATGTCTCTTGCCTGTCTGCTTTTGTTTTGTTAAGATTAGCTGTTCTCAGTTCAAGGGAGTAGCCAGAAAATGAATTTTGTATACACAGCTCTGTTTGCAACTTCCAACCCCTGCACTTTTTCACTTTAGCACGGTGAGCACGTATCCTGCTTCAGAGCAGCTTTCACAATGCACCCTTGCACAATCTCTAAATCAGTTATTGTGGGTGCAACTCTGAGTGAGCCTCAAAAGATGAGCCAGTGAAAGCCACACAACCAAAACATGAAAAAGGCATCAAAAATTAGACTCTCAGCAATTCCAGCAGGTTGAAAAACTGTCTGACCTTTGTCATAAAGAAAACCAGGGAGGTATCAGGCAAATTTTTATGCTATTTTCTGTAATAGTCCTTGTGATACCTATTTTCTCCCAGGAGGAGTTTGTGACCCTGGCAAGGGCTGAGGACTGTAATTCTGAGCCTCATCCTCCCAGAATTTATTTCTGAGCTCCAAATTATCTAGTTGGTCCAATTTTAAACAGAGATTGGTGACAACCAAAATTCTGTGGCAGAAGCCAGTGTCACAAAATATTAACCCAGGCTGGGGTCAGATCCAGAGCACAGTTTGCCTTTTCCAATCTTAAATGGGTTTGCTTACTCTGGAGAAAATGGGACTCAGGGGTGACCTTATCCCTTCCTACAGCTAGAACTTCTTCCACCTGAAAGGAGATTGTAGCAAGGTGGAAGTCAATGACAGTACAAGAGGAAAAGGCCTCAAACTGCACCAGAGCAGGTTCAGGCTGGACATCAGAAAGAATTTTTTCACTGAAAGGGTTGTTAAGCATTGGAACTGGCCACACTAGAACGTGGTGGTCACCATCCCTGGAAGTGTTGAAGTAATGATGGGACATGGCACTTGGTTCTATGGTTTATTTGATGTGGTGGTGTTTGGTCAAACGTTGGACTCAATGATCTTGGACGTCTTTTCCAACCTTTATGATTCTGAGTCTAAGGCAGATCTCATGAAATGACCTGAGAGGGTGAATTTTCTCCAAGTGGAATGAATGCTTTGCCAACACAACACCTTTGCAGTCCAACATCTCACACAGCCAGTAGATACCTTGATGCTGAGACAAATCTAGAGTAAAATATGAGGTACACCAACAGTTAAATGGAGCTAACAGACTTTTCAATGTCTGAGTTTTGGCTCTAGGCACCCAAAATTCCTGTTGTATCAAAGTCCTTTTTCAGATTTCATGATTTTTCCACCTGTCTGATGCAGCTGACAGATAAATACATTTACTGGTCAGCACTAATCAGGCTGCCATCACCATGCACCACTGTTGGATTGGAGGGTGGCTGGAGGGAAGTGAACAGGACCTCTGTGAGGGAAGCACAGACATAGTACTGTATGTAAGGAGAAGTCAAAAAACAAACACATATTTCTTTGTTAAACAAATTCCCATTAAAGGCACACTGGTAAGCATTCAGTGGATTCATTCAGGATAAACAATATTCTCGATGCGCTGGGAAAACTCTGAAAGAATGGGATATAGTTAAGCTGGGGGAATTGCAGAGGTCAGTTTGGAAAGTTTGCTGACTATAAGATCTGTACTAAAATGTGTGCAGAGTTTGCATAAATTTAATCTCCTGTTGAATACCCTTGCATGAACTGTTATACAGCACTGCTAGGGTTAGGAAACTCTCTAACTCTCTTCAACCCACATGGTTAAATGTTGGTTAAGTGCAAGTACTCCAAGCTAAACACAAGCTCTGAATAGGGGCCTATGTGCTTGTGTTGTAATACTGTCTGTAAAAATCCACAGTTCTGTTACTACATACAGAAATATCTGTAGCAGAAGTGGGATCTCTTGCAAGGAAATCCTGAAAAAATTGCAGAGCATGCATTGAGGCATTATACATATGATGCTTCTGTAGTTTTAAGACATTACCATATCAAAAAAACCCTAAACAATGCTGGAAAATAAATACTGAGAGGATTTCCAGCCAACAATATTTGACCTTGTCCACCCAAAAACTTGGCGGTCTGCATGGCTAAATTCATTTACTTCATTGAGGCTGGTCTGCAAATGAGCACGTGGCATTGTTTACAGTTCTCTTTGACTGACAATCTCTACTTTCTGTCAGAAGTTTTCCATGTTTATGAACACGTGCCACTTCAGCTACGACTGATGTAACCCTCCTACATCACATGAAATCTGCACTCGTTCTGTGGTTTGTAGGTTGGGTTTTAGGCACTGTTCTTCATCAGCCAGATGGAGTGGCTACATTTTAAAGGCATTTACTTCTATGTCATCGTCAGAAGTTTGTCCTTTGTTACTTTCCTTTGTTGGTCTCTCATGTTGTTTGCAGGCCATCATACATTTGCAAGAGCTACAGCATCCCTGTGCTGAGCAAAGAGTGGGATGTGAAGGCAATTCTCAGCTTGTGCAACACAAAGGAGATGATGTCTGGGTTGGGTCTTTTTGGTATTGCAGAAAGAAGCTGCTATTGTGCTCTATGAAGTTATGCCCCCGTTGGGTGAATGCATGCCAGAGCCCTTATTAGTGATGTTACTGTTACATTATGCTAATTGTATTTTTGAAGCTCTGTAATTCTGATTTTGCTGAACAGCTCAATAAGAATGTTAATTAAATGAAGATGTTCTCTGAAAGGGGCAAGAGAGATGCCCTCTTAGGAGCTAGGGAGAGTTAAAAAGGAAAAGTTTTGTCTGTACCATCTAACTGATCTTAGACATAAAGACTACTATTTATTAATTAATGCTTCTTCAGATGATATGAGAGCACACGAGCAGGAACTAGGCTGTGGACAACAGCAGGTAGGAGATATGAGTAAGAGGGAGCAGAATTTCTCTCTTGGCTTGACTCTCCTCAGCAATCCCCTAATTAGGAACAATTAGGAGTATATACTCCCCCATATTGCTCAGAGAGCAGATTTCATAGGTTTCAAGGAGGTAATGACTTGAAGCTGTTGCAAGATGTAGAAGGATGTCCAAATCAGACATGGTCTGCAAAGGCAGGGAACACTAGGAGACTTCCACTTTCTTCATCTGGATGAAGACTCTAGGGAGAGTCCAACCTTACAGCAGATTTCTGAGCAAGGGCAGCCAAGTCTTTAAAGCCTGTTTCTAGAAGGATATTTAGTCACACAAATTAGTCCTCTGATCTAGGTTTCAGTCTCTCCTGCTGTCTCAAAACTCCGTAAAATGAGGCTTTTCCACCCCATTTATCTCATCGCATCTATTTTGGCAATGATCTCTGGAGAGCAGGAATGGCCCTTCTATGCGTACAACTGACTACTGAAGGAAGCAATAATAACTCGATGGGAAAGTTAAGTAGTTACATAGAATACACTCTTTCCATTGTAAGACTTCTGAAAACTTTCCAAATTTTGCTTTTTTTGGTTGTTGTTGGTTTTTTTGTGTGTTGAGAAATGCTCTTCTTCCCACACGTTCATTTTTGTTCTTGGTCTGCAACTCTGAGCGTGGCTATGAAGTTTGAATGGCTCTTGCTGGTCAGAGCCTATGGGGCTTCTGTCTTTCTGTCATTTCATGTGTCATGCAGACAACTGAAACCCGCAGCAATAAAAACTTCACAGTACAACAAACCCCCATGTGGCTGATGTATGCCACATGGTGTATTCTGTTTGTTATTGGTCATACTTGGAAACTATTCAGTTTCTTTCTGCCACCCAGTCCTATTGCATAAAACAACTTTTTGCTGTTTGAAGTCCAGTGTGTTATTTGGGAAAAAAATGAGGCGTTTCTCTTGTGTGAGGTAACAAATGTCATTGGAGAGTATAATTAGATTTTTCAGAGAGACTGTTCTTATCTGCATCCATGGTTTTCCTCCTTTTTTTCAGGCTTTGGACCCTTAATGTTTGTGGCCATACAGATGTATGTAGATTTCACAGATTGTTCTTATTTGGAAGGGTCCCACAAAGATCATTGAGTCCAATTCTTAAAATAACTGGCCCTTATGGGGATCAAACCCACAACCTTGATGTTATTAGCACTGTGCTCTAATCAACTGAGCTACTCACAGGGTGATAAAGTAAGTAAAACCAATCAAAATATTTGTCTTTCTTTAAGAATATTTTAAATCCATCAGTTAAAATCCAGTGATACACAGGATAATTTTTTCATGACTTAAGGGTCCATCACATACAAAAATACTTATCATGTCTTTTGTACAAACTATTCACACAATAGCCTGTGATGTCAACAAAGGAAAATACATTGAGAGTAAAATATAGTTGCTATCTAACAGGTCTCAGGATATAGGACAAAACATCTTCTGTTTGTTGTGTTTGATTTTTTTTTTTTTTTTTTTTAGTTTTGACAAAACCAGCAGTTTTATCGAGCTGAGTCCAAATGTGTTCTCAGCTGGGCAGAAAGGACTGATTGATGGAGGCGAATATTAAACTGTTCAAGGCCCCCACTTCACAGCATATAAAACCAGTCACATCAGCTCATGTTTCACTTTTTATGTCTTTTCTCTGAAAAAGACACAAAAAGAATCTGATAAGCACAGACCAAAGCTCCACCAAGCTGCCCTACAACCAGACTCCTCAGCAAGCAATTACTTACACATTTATCATGAGAAAAAGACACTTTTAGATAATAGGGCTGCAAGGGGTCAGAATGCAAATTGGGTGTGAATTTGCTCTAACGGTGTGAAGCACAGCTCCTACGCATTAAGGCAATGGGTGCTGACATCTAATTGCATCGGCCTGCTTATGGCTTCTCGGGGACAATCTAGTCACCAAAAATCCTCAGGGGCTTCAAGCCTTATCGACATGGACACAATTCTTGCTTATGGGTGCAAATGCACATAGAACTGCGGGTTAAGAGCAAGACAGGTAGTTGAGGAGTTTCTGAGGATTGTTAACTGAATCAAGGATTAAGTAACAATACTCCATGTTTTTGGCAGCTACTGCAGCTTCTTTAATCTGGGTGCTCTCAATTTTTCTCAGAGACAGTAGGGGTAGGGGCAGATCTCTGGCTCCACTCTTAGCTGGGCAAGCTGGTCTCCAAAAACATGTGGGAAGTTTGGTCCTGAGGATGCATTCACAGAATCATAGAATCACTAGGGGTGGAGAAGACCTCTAAGATCATTGAGTCCAACCATTAACCCAGCACCACCGTGTTCCCCAGGTGTCCCCAGGTGTCACATCCCTGCCACAGATGAGCTCTTTGCAAACCCTGAGGAACTAAGCTCAGAAGTATTTATTCCTCCTTCCCTCCCCTGTCAACCCAGGTGTATTTTGAATGCCAAGGCAATAAAAGCTTCCCTACTTTTGAAAAGATGCCTGTGGGAGGAGATTTTTCCCAGGCTGAAAGCCATCACACCATTTGCCTGGCTTGTGCCAGCAGTGTTCCTGTGCTTGGGCCTGAGTGGCCAAGCAGCAAGTGATGCCTAAAACAGTTTTGATCACTACACTTCGGAAAAACCCCGAAGGGCAACACTTCTCCATGGGGAACAATGGCCAGAGCCTGTCAGCCATTACTCAAAGCTCCTGGGCTCTAGCATACCCAGAACTTCTTGGCATTTTGCAGTATTTCAGCGGTGTCTAGTTTCCCTCCAGTTACTGCGGTCATGGTGAATTTAAGAAACCACAAACACAGATGAACTCATAGAGGACTTACCAAAATACTTGCCAGGAGCGTTCCAGCCAACATATTACATTTACCGTGTTCTGCACAAATTTACATGTCATGGAAGGATAGGACTCAGGCGCTGCTGTGTTAAACTGCTCCTAGATGGGAACAGTCTGGTGATTGGCTCCTTGGCCATGGCTCAGTAGTCCTGGAGGCACGTGGAGGTGTGTGCAGCACTTCTTTTGTTGACGAGGACATTTGTAATTTGAGAGATTGAGATTAAAGTTACAAGATGCAAGCACAAGGTAATGACAAGATGAAGTTCTACAGCGTATGCTGGTTGAGCTGTTATGAATTACAGGATAGAAAGGTGCTCTCAATAGCTGCAAATTGACAGTTTGCTAGCCAAAGTGATGCTGGGATGTCACATATGTTTTCTAAAAAGCACTCAACTTTGTAATTTCCCCTTCAGAAGACTGATAAGGTCTCATGATTTATTGTAGCATATTGCTGGAATTACCATAATATTATCCACAAACCAGGATGCAATTGTGAAAGACACAATTCAAGATCTGTAATACAAGAGCTGCTCTTATTCTCAAATGATTCACACTGAAAGTGTGAGGCTGAAACAGATGGAAGAGAAAGAGCAAGGATAAAATCTCAGCAGGATCAGGAATGGTCTTTACCTTCTAGTAGCTCAACTGCAAATACAGGATGTGGCAGCTCCACGAATGTTTGTGGATCCCATGCCCCAGGTGGAGTTCCCAGGGGAGGACTGCAGGACTGTAAGGGACCTCTTGGAAAAGTGTAGGCAGAGGTATTGAAAAATGCAGTCCAGCCTGGAAGCTGACAAGAAGTTTAATGCCCTTTAGGCTGTAGCATCCTCACTCAAAATGGGGCATCTATTTGTAAAAGGATGCAGGTAATCACTGGCAACTGCCACCAGTTAGAGCTGAAACTGTTGTTTTCCCTTGGCAGTAAATGGGGATTAATCCTTTTTAGAGTGTGTGTTTTTGTTATTGTGGTTTTTTTTGTGGATTTCTTTTGTTTTGTTTGTTGTTTTGTCATTTGTTTTTTTTTGTTTTTTTTTTTTTTTTTGTTCTATTCAGGACTGAATTACTAGGTCACATTGGAGCCAGAAATGAAACACAGTCAGTCAGGTATTCAGGATGCCATGGTAATCCATTTCAGGCTGCCTTTCCTCCTCCTCAAGAAACACAGCTCTGATGCAAGGATCAAGAAAAATTGTGTGCTGCTGACCTAAAAGCTTTTCTAATTATCGCTCTGTAAAGAGAAAAGCATATTAAAAAGGCCACTACCCAGATTCATGTACCTTGTTCATAAACCATGTTGCTTAGAAATGGCAATGCCCAGTTTCAGAAAACACAGGAAGGAAAGAGCAGAAGACAACTGCTGTTTGTAGAGCTGGGAAGCATGGCACAGTCTATGGACAGGTCTGTCTAGGAGCATGGGAAGAGAGCACACTGTAGTTCTTGCAGATTGACGCTGAAGGAACTCACACCTGCTTGTTCCCTGCACGAACACAAACCTGCTTCTGTTTGTTCTGGTTAGTAAGAGAAAAGCAATTTTATTTGGAACACCAGAGAACTGCAATGGCATACAGACATTTCTCCCCAGGCCCTTAGGGCAGATATTAGCAAAAGTTTAAATATACTTCAAACTAGAATAAACAAGCTTGTGACATCTCCTTTTCTGGAACAGGTTGCATGTCAGGGATACAGGGAAATTTCACAGTGGTTTGTTCTTCCCTCAATTTCTAGGATCCCATGATTTCAATACTCATTTGAGTTTTGTAATGTCAGCTGAACTAGGCAACTGTTTTGAAAGTTTCCAATACAAAAATCACTTATGATTACAAAAGGACTGAGGGTTAGGAGAGAATTGCATCATCAGGGCTTGGCATGGAACCGTGGCACTGAGTCCTTACCAAAGAGCCATGTTCTCCCAGCCAGCCTTAAGTGGCTTGTACTCATACCCAAATTCCAACTGACTCCTTGGGCCAGAGCCTGCCCTGCTGCTTGATCACAACAAAACAGTGGTGAGCTGGATTCTCTGACATAGAGGAGTTAAGGCACCCGTGCCTCAGGATGCACATCAGGTGCCAACCAGCAGTGTAGGAAAGAAAATTCTTCCATTCGTTAACTATTCCTGAACTGTCCAGTGCAGTCTTTCTTTTCCTTTTCCTAGTGCTCAAGTCACCTTTGTTTTACAGAAAGTTCTTTGAAGCAGGAATATTCCCCGCATGGCTGGTGCCAATGGTTGCCTTTACATCCACAAAAGCTTTTTCCTGGTATAGGCAGGACTTTTATTTCCAACTTTTTATCTGGCACAGAGGTGAGCTCCAGCTTGCTAGCTGGCTGAGAGCAGATGTATGAAATGGTAGTGCCCTACTTTTTGAATGCAGCTTTTATGTGAGCAAATAAGGAATTTTATTTGCTATGCCTAGTCAGTGCTCCATCTATTTGTGATTTAGACTCTCACTCAGAAAGAATCCCATCAAGGCATCCAACTCCCTGAAATGCAACATAGGCAGGGTCCACTTAACTATTCATATAGAACAACTCAGCACGCACAAGTGCAAATTAAGAGCTTGCTTTCCAAATGCTCAGCACCCACAGCTTTGACTAACATTTCAGAAGAGATCTGCACCCCTTATTAGGCATGTTTGGGCCAGGTTTTCAGCAGAGATCAGTCTCAAACAGGAGTTTGCTAGCTCTCAACCCTGGCCAGTTGTTTTGCTGCTTAGATAAGAACTGAGCAGGTCTGAAGATCTGATCTTCAGCAACACTGAAAAATACCACGTTTCAGGGGTTGCACGTTGTAGTCATCGCAGTCATCTCATGCTTTCCAGACTGTAAGTAATCATGCCAGCAGCTAGCAGGCTGTCAGTTACTAGTGTAAGCTGCAAATCCATCAGGAATTGTTTATATTTCACAAGGGGATGGATAAAGAGAAGATTCATTTCATATCCCTTTAAAAAGTGTGCACATGGCAGAGGGTCAAGATAATTTTAGAGACAGATTTCTCAACAGGATCCTTTCTGAAGGTAGTCCTGTTGGGGTTAACAGCCCCTCACCTCAGCATGGCTCTTGCTCGTGTGGCTGGAGCTGCAGAGGAGGACTTTTTCCCCAGGTTGAACCTTGCAGTGGGTGCTCCCAGCTCTGCTCCAGTTACAAAAGCCTACATCCCAGCACCAGGGACATTGCTAAAGCCCTATCTTCATCCCTCTGACATTTATGTGGCTCTGCTGTGCTTCTGGAAAACACGATTCCTTTCCCAAAGCCCAAAATGGGGATACAGGTCCCATAAATATTAACCCAAACATGGAACGCCAGGGCTAGATCATATCCTTATCCAGAACTGTTTTCATTGGACCTGATAGCCAGTCATTAGTCTGTGTCATAAATCCAGATGCAAACTCATTTCTAAATCATTGTCAAGCAGAGAGAAAGAGTTCCATGGGATGTCTGGTGGTCATGATCTCTCATTAGGTAGGTATGGATGTGCACAGGCAGGGTCCAGACACACCTCACAATAACACAGTGGGTGAGCACTTTAGACACCAAGGAATCAAAATGATGATTTATTTTTAATTCCTTCAGTGGTCAAGTTTACAGGCAAGGATTCAGACAAGTAATTTATCAGTTCTTTCCTTCTGTGTGGTGAGGTCAAAAAGTGCAAAGAGGTACAATATACCTTGACCAAAGCACAAAAACTTCCAGATCTGTAGGTGATGATGTTTGCACATTTCCTCCAAGTCTTTGTGGCCAGAGGAAAAAGGTATTTTGGAAAAAAAATATGAAAATCTCATGAGAAATAATAAAGTAGGCAGCAAGATTTATATGATGTGTTGTAGATTAATGACTGAGATTTTTGGTTAGGATTTGTGTTATTGTCACATACTGTCACACTGAGAACATTAAATCCATGGAGCTGGAGGGGCTGCTGGGAGACCAGACAGCAGTTTATTTTCTGTACCTTCTAGGAAAGTGCACTCACTACTTTTTACTTCCCCAGGACGTAATTGAGCAAACAAAGTGAAACTTGAAACATTTTTAAACTTCTTAAAATCATGCAGAGCAGTGCTTTTCAGGCACTGCACAATACTTGAGGCAGATTAATAATTTTTGAATGAATCAAGGGGTTTCACGCAAGTCGGCATTTTCAGCAGAGTATAGAGATCAGAGTACTGATTCCTCCTTTCACTAAGGATCTAGTTTTCAGTAAAGAAAAGGGAGGAGGGGGAGAAAATCAACACACCCATAAGTAAAATGTTTTACCTCAACCCTGATGCTGAAGCTGTGACCGGCAATGTTTTGCCCCAAATTGCTGTCAGGATGCCCCCTGGGAGTTGTGGTTCAGGTGTTTCAGACCACCTTTCTTCACCTTGGTCCAGGCTGCCACTCCTGCACACTTCAGCATCCCACCATCCCCCTCTCCAGAGCCATCCTGACAACATTTCATAACCCTTTTTCTGAGCCCCAGCCCCAGCTCTGATTTACACTCTGGTTGCTCTGCTCTGGGCTTGCAGAGGGCAACACAAAACAGAGCAATAACTGGGAGAGAGGACTGGCAGGCAAAATCAGGTCAATAACTAAGGCTGGAACAGCCCCCACTCGCTCAAGTTGGTTGTGCTGCACAAACACCAACTGCCTGCCCTCGGGGCTCCCCTGTACAAGGGCAGGCTCATGGGAGCCCATGAGGCCGGCTCCTTTGATCCCAATTTCTCAGCAGCTGTGCAAGTCATGGCCTTTACAGTGGCTTGCTGCTGACTCACGGTGAATCACGGCGTGCTGGTTCTATAAAGCCGCCTTGGAGGGCAGAAATTATGTTTGTGCTCACTTTAAGACCTTGTTATGCCCTGGGAGCAGTGTGAAAGAGGCTTTTGCACAATCTGGAGTCAGGCTCATTATATTTGCATCCCACCATAATATAAATCAGGATTATTTGAGCATAGTCATTATTTAGAAGAAATTACAATAAATTAAGGTACCAAATTTCTAATTAAGGGCCAGCAAGCTACTTAATTAATCTTATCTCTAATTAGCCAACAATAAATTACCCAAGCAGGACTATAAATCTATTCAGTGAGCTACAACAACCGCTTGCATAAAGACCTGTCCCGTACTGTTGGGAGCTCTTGATGCCATTGAGTTGCCCTTTGTCTCCCTGGCTGCCCCAATGCCCCACCTCCAGGGCTTCTGTCTGGTTGAAAGCTCCTTTGGGCAGGGAACATGTCTTTGAAGTGGCTTGGATAGTCCTAGCTCAAAGTTTGTGGCCTTCATGAAAGTAATTCATTTTACTGAAATTTAATGGAGTATGAATTGTGTTTAACCCGATTGTCGGTCTTAGTAAGCAGCTTTAAAGAGCTTTTCTCACATGGTAGTTAGTAATGTTGTTGCCCAGGGAGGTTGTGGACTCCCCACCCATGAAGGTATTCAAGGCCAGGCTGGATGGGACTCCGAGTAAACTGGTCTAGTGAGAGGTGTCCCTGCCCATGGCAATGGGGTTGGAACAAGATGATCTTGAAGGTCCTTTCCATCCTAAATCAGTCTATGAGTCTAATGTCATGTAAAGAGATGTGCAAGTGGCAAGAACGGCCAGCTCCTGGTATACAGGCAGGTTGAACTCAGAAAATCATTTCAGAGCTGGTTTTTAACAGGTTGATGTCTTTTTGCTTTTAATTACAGGCTCCGCAGAATGCTACATAATGTGAATTGCAAGTTCTGAAAAGTTTGTGGGGCTTTTTAAAGGCAAGCTATGCAGGGCTACACTCAGTAGGCAGGCAAGACCAGGCAACACAGCTAAACGTCACAGAGGTACAGTTTTTTCAAGTAGCTTCTAAAGCTTATTTTCACAGGATCTGCCAATACAAACAGGGATTTGTGACTGCAGTTAAGGAGCATAAAAAGTACATGATGTTTCTATGAAAATTACAGCGTCTTAACTGTGGTTGGCTTAAGGATTGGCTTTATTCAAAATGCTGTCCCACAGCCAAGTTGTGTCCTGAGGCTCTATGTTAAAACACACACAGCAAACAATGAGAGGAGATAAAGCCTGTCCCAAGAACTGCATGCATGACCACAAATGTGTTTTGTGGCAGCTCGAGGATGGGACTTTCTTTAACCTACTAAATACTGCAGGGTACATGTGGCCCTAAAAGGTCACATACCCACTTGGGTGAAGTCTTGGCTGTGGGAAAACCAACAGGAGGTTTGTCATTGGCTTCCACAAAGCCATCTTGTCCATGACTGCATCCCTCTTCTGATGACTGTGGGACAATGTCTCAGCTAGTGTAAAGGCTTCCTCACATTTAGTGGGCTTCAGCAATTGATTCCAGTTGAGAACATGGCCTGCTGAACGCCATTCTCTGTGTCAAAAACACATATGGGCATGAGCAAAACTCAAGGGTACAGGACTTAAAGCATCCTCAAACAAGACTCACAGAAACCAGTAAATCATGTGGTTTGTTAGGCAGCTCTAGAAAAATGTAGACAAAGGGAGATGGCCCATGGCCTACCCCCTGACCATCCAAGAGAAGATTTAGTAACTACATTATCAGGTCAATCTCTTGGGTGCTGCTACTGGATGCCTTTCTACTAATTTCAGTTGTCACAGAATCATTTAGGCTGAAAAAGACCTTTAAGATCAAGTCCAATCCCTAAGTCTCTGGCAAAGTACAGGAGCACTTACATCAAAAACACTGGAGGGCATTATCCATCTCAAAATTTTCAAAGCTGCTCATGACTATTTATTTACAGAGCTTCTCTGTCATGGAAGTCATGCAGAAACAGAGCTTTGCCAAAGCCTAGCAAATGCCTGCACCAAAGTAAGTTTGCCCGAGAGTAGTACAATGCAGAGCAAACAAAGCATGGCATGAGGCCATAGAGCTGAATGTTTCCAAAAGAGGTATCTTTGTGGGGAGACAGGGAATGAGATTATTTGAAAGAAGACATAAATCCAGAGCAGAATAAGGAAGAAGATACAAAATTCTGCATTGATTTAGCCCCATTATTTCAAGAAGACATTTGCACATGTTGTCAAGTTGGAAGATGATGAAATTAAAAGTAGCCCAGGTTCTCATCTTTCTCAGAAGGTGTTTGTGTTGTTTGTCTTTAACCTGCTCTTAAGCAAAACCTACATCTTGCACAATGACTTGACTTCAGGGCAGACCTTTGAGAGCAATATGAAACATCATGAAATGAACCAGGGCATGAGAATATGGAGTACCTGCATGTGGCTCAGAGGAGAGCTAGTCAAAGCAGAGAGGTCAGGAAGAAACTGCAAAAGGAAGCCAAGAAGGAGCAAAAAGCTACACAGCTTTCAGAGAAGAACTTTAAAAAAAGGAGTGTATTTTAGGCAGAAAGAAGAGTGGGTAGAGGCCAGTAGAGATCTGTATTGCCACTGTTCTCTTCTTGGTCCTCTTACAGTACTTGCCCTCAGCAATAGGAGTGATCAGGAAGCTTCTGCTGTGTTCTCAGAAGTAAATTCAAAGAAAAGTACTTTTTGAGAATGCATTTTACCAGCAGCTCTCCTCAGCTGTTGAATTGAAATCAGATTTCACCAACTATCACCAAAGTTCACCAGTCTGGAATCCAGCTGATAAAGCAAGTCTCCTTGAGGCCATCAGCCCTTTGGACATTGTAAGAATATCCTTTTCCCAAAATAACCATATCACATCTTTGCCTGTTCCTAAAATCGTATTTGAATGAGCCATTTTGGAAATTCTTGAGATGCTTGGTTATGCTTTGTTTACTCTCAAATTGGAATCAAAACCAGTGAAATACAAGTGGAATTCTAGCTGAGACAAAAACACTGGGACTAGACTGCTCCATTCATGGTTTTGAACCCAGTTTGGCGGATTTAAGGCATTCAGATAGAACTCTGGGAAAAAAATCTAATATGAAACTAAAGCTGCAATGAATTCACTATTGAATCTCTTCCCAGCTTCATGGGTCCAGCACTACAGCCCTGGATTTCTGTTCTTAGGGCCAACCCTAATTCCTCCCCTTTCAAAGTCAACCCATTCCCACTCCAGTGTACCATTTAAACACTTCAGCCTTCTTTGGGAATATCACACTTTTTTTCAGGGGCATCCACTGCTTATGAAGAGTTTTTTTGAATGGTCATATGACTGCAAAAATTGGAAACCTACATGTTGTTTTACTCTTTTAGGAGGCACAATTTATTTGCTTCCTTAAGAAAACAAATGCTGACATATCACTTCATTTATCCAGAATTAAGAACATTGAAATCTACTGTAACCATTTTCTTTTTGCCCACTTTCAGAAATATTTTGCAATACATACAACTACTCATTAGATTTTAAAAAACATGTGCCAAACTCACCCACTCGCTAGATTAAAAAAAAAAAGTTCACTTCAGTCCAAATCCACAACATGATAACAGGGTTTTAAACAAATAAGCACATTTCTTAAAAAGAATCCGTATCTGGTAAATCACTTGTACAGCAGTGCGGTAAATCAGCCCACAGCCCAAATGATACTTGATAGAATAGACTTGCTGGATATAAAAGCTTAAATTTCTCATATGCAGCCAGCACTAATGTTTGCAAAGCCAAGACTTGCTGTTTAACATTTTGAATGTGCTCTCCAGTTCGACTTTCTTGCTGTTGCAAGCACCTCATGTCAGCATTCCTCGGAGTCTGCATAATGTACATATACGCTGATCTTTAACCTCTGTGTCATCACCCAGACCAAAATCAATAGAGGGATATGACACTGGTGGGACCATTTGCCCATAGTAGTTCAAATGGACAGATGGGCTGCTGTACTGAGCACGGGGCCAAAGAAACTTGGAGTCAGTCGAAGGGGTTTTACTTTTGTGGAGTGTGAAGTGAAGCTCTCAGACACTGGATGCACAGAAGGAGGTGAGTTCAGCTTCAGTGTCAGCAAAACCACTGCAGGTACTGTAGTCTTTGCACCTTGAGCCATGGTGAGAAGGTTGCCTGCCTTCAGGCTTAGCTGTGTTCTGTCTTTTTATTGTATGAATTCCCCCAAGATCTACATAAATACCACTTTATCTCCTGGGCTAAACTAGGTCATGAATAATAAAAGGAAACAGCAGTTACCCTCCATGGTGCCTGTAAAATTCCCTGTCCTTATCCTAAGGGACTGTGACCACTTTTTTTCTCAGCTTTCCCCCTGTGGTGTATGAAATGTGGTTGGACATTTGGAGCCTGGCAGCTGCTCACTTGCCAGCCTTGCAGACCAGGATGGAGCGGTGATATACTGGATTAACTCAGATTGTAGGTGAGCAGAGATGATTTAAAATGGGACTTTCAATGATACAACTACATGTGAGCTCCAGCGTCAGGCTGCAAAAGGCATCTGCCCACCAAAATTCAGATCTTTGTTGTCCTCAAGCATCACAAGAGAAACAGAGGGTAAAGGTGTTTTGGTGAGTGGAGGTGCTGGGCAGGACTGGCAGAGTTCCCACAATGCCAGCCCTGGGCAAGGGAGACTTCATTTCTGCTTGTGCCTGGGCAGTGCTGCAGAACACTGTACTTCTCTATAGTTCTCCTGTGTCCAAGTTTCTGCTGGGTCTGAGCTCCAGGTCTGTAGCAGTGCCCTTGTCCTGGCTGTAGAGATGCCACAAAGCAGACTGGTGCATTACTGCTTGGAACACTTCACAGCTGGACCACTTCTGCCATTTCCCTCCCTATTTCTTCTTTCGTGCCCACGGGAGTCCATGACTGAAAATCAGGCAGACATGTTCAACTGTAAAAGTAAAAATATTTTTAGTTCACATTTTTCCAAATGCCTTTTTTTTCTCCCCCAATGCAGCGTATAATTCTTTATAATACAGCCTAGTTAATATTTCCCTTTCATTCTATACTAGCACAACATCTCCGAAAGATGGGATGAAAAAGGCAGGCTCTGCTTTAGGAATAGACGACTATTCCCAGGCAAACTGATCTTAACAAAAATATTGTAATGAAATCAATATGTATTATTACACATAATGAAGCAAAATGTATATTTTTACATATTAACTCTATTTGCTTTTACTCTTTACATATAGTCATAAAAATATTTATTTTTGTGCTTAGAATAACAAAATGAAAGCTCAGTGTTCAGGCTCTATCTGCCTGGCACTTATTGTTTCCATATGTTAGGGCAACAACCAGATTGCTCTGCCAGTTAATTCTGTGACTCTTTCTCCACCTTTTCATCTGATCCAAGAAAGATTATTTTCTTTGCAGCTATTATTGCAAAGAGGTGACCGATTGCCACTGGGCAGAGAGTTGAAAATGAAAGGATCAATTAAGTTTATTCTTCTTGTGAGAAAATATGCACATTTTCTCAGAACATTAAATTCCATCTGAGGAACACAGATGAGGAATTAAGATGCTTTCAATATTTTAAACACGTCTCTCTGTTTTCAATAGCTATGCTGTATTTGGATTTTAACGCTGGGGAGAAGTTCCACTCTCAGCTCTGCCACTGAAAGTGATGGCAAAATGTTCTGTTGACTTGAATGGAGCAGGGATCGAAGACAAAAGGGCAACCTTGGAAGATGAACCTGATCTACATGAAGATGTCCCTGCCCATGGCATGGGGGTTGGACTAGATGACCATTAAAAGTCCCTGGCAACACTGTGATTCTGTGAAGTTGGTAAGATCAAGCTTTTTATCCCTCATGTGCCTGAAACTTCTTGCATGTGTGTGTGCAAGGTTGTTTTGCACAGGTTTGTCTGAACGAACTATTTATCTGTGGCAAGTTTTTGGAAGTGCACACACCCCCCCCCCCCCAAGAAGTTCAGATGGAGCCAAAGAGAAGGTTCTGCAGAGCAGTTTAAGAAAAGAGGAACATATGGTCAGTCATGTTTGGAGCAAAGGAGCCCACTTCTGCTGCTGAAGCACAGCATATCACACGGGGTCTTTGTCTGCCTGCCTGCAGCCTGTCAGGAACCTACAACAGGTACACCACCCATAAAAATGAGTAAATGAGGGAAGGGGTCTCCATCAGCCATCCAGGTGCAGCTGACTACAGCTAAAAGAAGCTGCAGCAATTTATCTGTAGCTCAGTCACAGCCCCATTACTGGCTAGACCAGTTACTTTACATTGAGCTCCATGACATTGAACTTGGATTCTTACCATGCCTCATACTGCCAGGGTAGGGCCTGACCAAGACCTGATCAATATTTAAGTCTGAAGTCTGAAGCCTTTATTTCTCTTCTTGAGTTCTCTGGTATGTCCTCACTGCAGCTCCTCGAATGCTTCTCAGCTTCCATGACCAGGACCACTCACTCTTGCCTTACTGCCTGGTGGGATGAGACATGGCCATGCACCAGGGCTCACCACTGTGGGCTCTCCATGGGGCTGGAAGGATCTCTGATGTACACTGGCCAGATCCCTGAGGCAGCATTTGAGGGTCAGGGCTATGGGACACACAGCTGTGGAATTTATGGCTACAGGATCATACCTTTCCCTTGTCCTAGCCATCATCCTGGGAAGTTTGCTGGAGAGTTGGGGCAGGAAAATCAACATTATCAATGTTTTGTATGTATGATTATAGACCAAGGGGAAACAGCAAGGGCAGATTTCCCAGACCTCCATGTACTCCTCCATGGAGCCCTGCTCTCAACACAGCCAGGTATGGGCCATTCAGTTAAGAGCTGTACTCAACAATCCTTATGGGTCCCTTCCAAATCAGAATATTCTGTGATTGACAGTCAAAATGTTGTCAACACTGTAATCAGCTGGGCAGGGTTAGAGCATTGCAGCTCAGCTGGGATGCAGATATCGACTGCAAGCAGAAATTGCCTCTTCATTTTCAGCAGTGCCTCTACAAGTCCTGAGGGCACACAGAACAAGCTGGAGTCAGCAGGCAAGAAAAGGACACACTGAGGAGGGAGGTAGAGAGAAACATAGTAAGAAAACACCTTGGAAAGGTGTTGTAACAAAGATAAAATACTTCAGATGTCAACAGGATACCACAGGATTCCAGAAAAACCACACAGCTTCTCTGCTGCAGAACTGTTCATTCACAAAATAGTTTTTCTTCCTCGTTTTCAGGTTATTATAGGTAGTTTCTGTACTGCTAGAGCTCCACTGACCAGTAGTGTGAGACTTTTCAGAGCTGTAGCTGCTCAGGCAGAATCAGACACCTCAACATAAAGGGACCTTCTGTACATATTTCCTTTCCTTTCCCTGATGGAGTAATTGGAGCAGTATAAGCAACTTTATATTGACATAATTCATCCCCATTGGGGGTGTTATATCATGTTAGAGAGATTTAGATGGTTAAAGTGATAAAACTTGTGAATAGAGAAGCTAGTAGGATCATGAATTAGTTTTTTTACTCCTTGCACTCTACATGACTCACAGTAACTCAAACTTGTAAGAATAACAGTGTATAAATTGGCCAGAACTAAGCCCCTTTGCCAAGACAGATCAGTTTTTAACTACCTGCATGCTCAAACCTTCCACAGCCACAGAAATCTCGTACAAGGATAACAGGTTTGCTCTAAGCTGACATATTATCTAAAGAAAGCAGCACATATATGCCAAACTTTCCAAAGGAAACCAGTGATTCTGGACTCTTTTACACCTAAAAGCCAGTCCTGAGAAAACTTATAAGGTATGTTAAATGGGAACTGCTCTTTGTAAGGAAAATAATGATAAGGATGTAATCTCTGAAAGATACAGATTGTTCTGCAGAGCTGTTTTCTTATCTTTGGGACATTCTTGGAGAAGAGAAAAGAGCGGAAAAAAAAGTGCTGAGGAAGAAGGAAAGAGATCTAACCTCCAATAGGGAATGATGAACAGAAAGGGTGAGAAAGGACAGTCTTGGAAAGGGGCTAGAAAGAAAAAGACAACAAAGGGGGGGAAAAACTGAAGAAGGCAAGGGGGAGGGGATGGGGAGAGAAGAATGTGTGAAACAAAGGTGAAAGAAAGGGAAGAAGAAATGAAAGTGAGAAGGGAAGAAAAGCCACAGTCGAGGGCTGAGTATGTTCAGTTCCTATTTTATTTATACATTTATATTCCAGTCAGTGTTTAGTAGGTGTCTCTAAAGGCTGTGATTTATTATAATTTTTCCTTTTCAGTCCTGCAGAGGAAGGGGCAAAGGCCAGGAGGGGGCTGGATTCTTTGCCTAGGGCACGGCTGCTCCTTAGGCTGGCCCTGAATTCAGAGAAGTGCTAATGCTCCCTGGAGCTGGAATGCAATTAATTTTCTATGGCTCAATGTTCCAGAAAGAGCATATTTGGGGAGGCTCAGGTTTATGATTCTAGGCTACCCTTAGCCTATCTGTTCAAATTGGAGCTGTGTCACCAGCTCTCCACACCAGGTTATTATTTTACACATCTGGGATTTTTGACCTGAAAATGTTTGTTTGCATGACATTTCTGTAAGTGAAGAGGGCGAGCATCTCATTTCACTCACAGAAGTGCTCCATTCGGCAGCCGGGCCAGAATCCACTTGAGTCGGCAGCAAAATCTTCCCTGACTTATCTCTGACTGCCTTTTATTTATTTATTTATTTATTTATTTATTTATTTATTTATTTATTTATTTTAAATTAAACTTGGCAAAGGTCAAATTTCGGGATCTTTTTTTTTTTTTTTTTAGTAAACACTGATCAGGGACAGTGGATGATTTAGAATAATCAGTTTAAGACCACATGTGACACGTTGCTGTAACAGCATACTTTTTCCATGACAGCTTGTGTGTCACAGAGACATTTGTCACTGATCACTCAATTATCCACAAATTACAACTTAACTTCATTTACACCATTTCCTGGTAAAAGTCAGGGCAATATCCTGAAGCCAATAGGCCCCATCTCCTGTCTTCCCGTTGCAATCAGTAGGTTATTCATAGCTGCGAATTTAACCCACACTTATAAGTACTTTCACATCAAAAGACTTTGCTTGTATCTTGCAGCAATGCCAATATTTTTTAACTGCTACACACTTTGTAAAGCTTCAGAATTTTCTAACAAAAAGGCCTGTTTTGTTCATCAATGGGCAGAATGTTCTGAGGGGGAACTTTTTTTAAAAAAAAAACCACGATTTTTTTTCCCCTGCCTCTCTTAAGCTCTCTCCCTGAAGCTGAAAACCTGTTCCTTTCACACATTTGCCACCTGAGATATCAATGCAGCTATTCCCCAGCTACTAGAGGATGCGTGGGGCATAGGAAGGTGGCAAGGCTGTCCCAGATGGTGCAGAAGTTATACCCTGTTTACATGTGGTTTCACTTTTAGAAAATCTAGTGCTATGAGACTCACAGGTGGGTTTGGGTTTTGCGTGGTGCTCTGGTTAGAGCTTGCTCTGAGGTTCCTGGAAACTCCAAGTAAGATAGATTGGTATTTTCACAGCTTTTCTTCATCTTCTTTGACCATCTCATGTTATAAATGAAATAAAACAGCTCAGACTTTAAACAAATGAAAAAGTAGAGGCATACATTTTCTGTACAGGGTAAGAACATAAGTAAAACCTTGCATTGACTACTTTTAGTGAGGGTAATTCCTCTGAAGGACAAATACCCCTGAAGGATAAATGATCTTACTTTGGGAGCCTGGTCCAAAACCTTTCCAACCTTCTGCTGAGTTAGAAATACAAGAAATGATTGACCATTGCGAGACTCAGCTCATTCCAACCTCCATTGTTCAATAAATAATTGAAAATGGTTGTAGCAGGGAAGTATGACTTCATGGTATTTGAATAAGATATGTTACCCTGTGAAAGCTGATGGAAAGAAGATAAAATATGCTGAATACTATATTGTTTGGTGGACAAAATAATATTTCCTCGTGTGTCACTTACTTTGTCTGTGGATCAATAACACGGTCCAGAGGCAATAACTTTGCACGTAGTGCAGCTTCCCCTTGGTTGACTCCTCAGGAGAGAGGATTTGAATAATCTCTTTGCTGGCACGAACACACTGGTAAAAGCAAAAGCTCCCAAACTGCACTCTCTGATTAACTGGTGATGCAAACGCTGCCTTGGGGAAGGTGCTGCAGAAGTCAGAGTTTTAGTTTGGGGAAGGAGCTGTTTACAGGGAGGACGGGGACAGCATCCTCATCTGGGAAGTGGAAGGGTCCCTGTTCTCTGCTAGGCGACTCAGGAGCACACCTGGTACTCACAAGAACACCCTCTGTTCCTTCTGCCACCATGTGTTACTCTGGAACATGCAGGGCTGAAGCCAAGGATCTGGATTGTTGCCCTCTGTTATCTCTACTGGAGCTGTTTAAATGGGGAACAGAAGAAATTGTCCCTCAAATCCAAGTGGTGGGAGGTTTGCAACTTGGGAAATCCAGCCTGGACCCTTCCTACCACCATTGCACTGCAAGAAGGCAAGAAGGCCATGTATTGAATGGAGGTACCTTCTTATTTTCTCACAGTGTGCTAAAGCTGCCAAGGGTGCAAAACTCTTCAGCTGGACCTACAGGACTGAGGCCAAAAGGTGGTGAGGGCTGGTGAGCCAGCCCTAGCCCTGACTGTTTTACCTGTGGAGGAAGAGCTGGCTTGTGGACCAGGCTGTGTGACATTCTAGCCCAGGAAAGGCGGTAGACCCTTCCCTCTGTACTGATTGCAGTTAGCAGCCTGGCAATGCCCATCACTGCACCTGAGCAGGGCTGAGCTGGTCCTGATCTAATGTGAGCACTCTGCAGAAGGCAAACGATCCAGAGTGGGGGTTTGGGGCTGGCTACAGGGAAGGAGGGTGAATAATTGCTGGCACACTGCTCTTTTCTCTTGCTCAGCTTGTGTTTTAGATCTGAAGGTGCACAGTGTATGGTATCATCTGAAGAGTGAGTGCAAAAGCTTTGAAAAAAGCAAAGGAAGTCAGGCAGGGAGCCTCCATAAATCTATCAGAAAGTTAAATACTGTAAAATCTCCATGTTGTTTACCAGCTGTGCCTACAATGAAGACAGAAATAATCCTGGTAAACATGACCTTTGATCAGCAAGGTGGAGAAATTAGGTCAAGCAGGTTTTTTCCTAGCTGATACCATAAGCTGGAGAGGAAGGGAAATAAAATTCTCTTCCAAAAAATGTAGTAGTCTGAGGACTCCACAGAAAGCTTCTGTTCAGCAGCCTGAGGCCAATTTGCTGCTCTTGCAAACCTTCCTTAGATCCAGTGCCAAACGCGGAGGGCAGGGGAACACACGTATACACAGCATAGGAGCAATTGCCTGCTCCATGAGATGGGTTTTGATGTTTAAATTGCATTACAGGGCATGCTCTGGCAAGGCTTTCCGTATGACCTTGGGAGAGCCCTTTTGTTGGTTCAGACTTGGTTATCTCCACCTGCAGAAGAGTGAACAGTCCCTCCTGTGCCATGGCTGTGACACCGGGCATGGCAAGGTCACATTTTGCAGATGGGAGGGTGTTTCAGGGTGTCACTGCTGGAACATGCAGATACACACCCTGGTCAGTGTGGACACGTCACCTCTGCCTTTGCATGACAGGTCATGATATTGCAGTGTGGCTCTTTCTGAGTGTGGTCTGTGCAGGACTCTCTGTGTAGGCACCCCACCTTGTGCTTTGGAGGGAAAAGAGATTAACTCTATGAAAAGAGACCCTGGCTCTTTCTATTTAGAGCAGCAATGCACCCTTCTGAGACTGGCATTAGCCAGTCCCGTGGTGTCCCATTAGGATCTCGCACTCAGCATGAGGTCACAGTGGTTCTTGGTGCCTTCCAAATGCCCTATTAGCACAGCCAAGGTTCAGGCTGGCCCAAGGGGGAACCAAGGCTGAGCATGTTCATCTATAATTAATGGATAAAAGCATCCTCGGGAGAACTTGTCATGTGGCAAATATGCCACCACAGAAAATGTGCATAAACAGCTAGTCAGCAATTTTGGATGGGGCAGGCCATCCCTGCCTTCACCTGTATTCCTGGGGACCACCAACCCAAGCAAAGTCTGATACAAGTGAAGGAGATGTCATCCTCTCTGGATATTACTTTACATTTGATGACAAAATTTACCAGACTCCAGGCTTTCCTGAAAGCAGCAGTTTAGCAGGGTCTGGACATGTGTGAGAACTCAGGGGGTTAAATCACAAATGGGTGACATGATTTTACGCCTGTGGGCGGTTTGTTCCAAAGTTCTGCTGCTCTCAAAGCAAAAGCAAACTCAGAGTGTTTATTATGAGTCACTTAAGCAAGCAAATTATTAGTAGAATCTCATCTGTGGTTATGCGAGTTGGGACCTGAGGTGAAGGTTAATTATTTTTTCCCCTTAAAAAAAAAAAAAAAGAGAGAGAGAGAAAAGAAAAGAAAAAAAACCTGGCTGCCAACCTCTGAGGTGCTTTAGCAGCTGTGGTAGGAAGATTAGGATGCTTCCTGCACCTATACTAGAGTGCTCAGCCTGGGCATCTCTGGGCGCTCCTGCTGAGTTAAAGAGGACATGGAACTAATTTTGCGCACCGAAGGCTCATCCCCAAACCTCCTGACGTCCCGGAGAGTCTTTTCATTAACTTCAAGGGGCCTGAGCCGTGCTCAATGTGAATGGCCGAGGTCTGCAGCGGGCAGCAGTGGCCGGTGCACAAAGCCTGCCCTCCCGCTGCCCTCCTGCTGCCCCTGACCTCCCTCCGGAGCTCAGTCACCGCTGCCCCGATGCTTTCAGAGCCCCCGCCACCCGGCGGGGTGGGTAGCTGGTAATTGTGTGAGCTTTTTCTCAGGGCTGCACCTGATACGTAACCAGTTCTGGGATTCTGGGGTCTGTCCAGGGATCAAGAGCACAAAAGCAGATTGAGGGCTGAGAGGGGATGGCAAAGCATTTCCTTCCCGCCTTCCCTCCCCCCTGCCACTGCCAGGAGCGTATTTCATCCCATGAGAGGGTCTTCTCCATTGAAAGGAAAGAAATAACCCTCTGAGGACCGAGACTTTTCCCATCTGGTGCCTGATGGGGCTGGGGCTGCATGAGCAGGGTGCGCTGGGCTCCCTCCTGACACGAAGCCTTCCCTGTCTCCAGACCTGAGCCATGCCTCATTTGGTCATCCCCAGCATCATTGCAGACACCAGCATGGCAGCATCCTGGTTGCTTTGAGCTGTTGTGGCAGCCAGCACCTATTGAAGCTTGTCCTAATGCTGGTCTGCTGTGGATGCTACACAGGCACAAAAGAGACAGATGCTCTTATGGGGTGAAGGTGACACTGAGACTGACCCCAGGGCTGCTCCAAGGTACTGGGGACCTCTCAGCCA
This sequence comes from Anabacerthia variegaticeps, assembly GCA_035583185.1. Lineage (NCBI taxonomy): Eukaryota > Metazoa > Chordata > Aves > Passeriformes > Furnariidae > Anabacerthia > Anabacerthia variegaticeps. Next base: position 65,935,728 of record JAWWEW010000131.1, read on the forward strand.
TTAGCATGACTAGCATGGGCAGGAGGAGGATGGCCTACAGGCAGGTGTGGGCTCTCCTCCATGGGCTATGGGGGGGACACTGACTCTCGTCAGCTAGTTCTGGAGAGGCAGAGAGGCTGGAGTGTTGGGCTGAACTGTGGTACCACAGCAGGAGGGAAAAGGAAGAAACCACACGAGCACATCCCATTGCAGAAGAGCTGAAGTTTGATAGATCTGTCCAGGCTGAACAAGTTTGTCCAGTGCATTGCCTACCCTCAGTGCTCAATAAACAACAATAAAACAATGTAGATGCTTTCTGCATAAGGTAATAGAGTATAGGTCTCTTGAGTCAAATCTGGAAGCAGTTTAACAAGGCTCCTTGGAGCAATGGCTCTGTGTTTCTCTCTGTTTGCAGAGCACCATGGTGCTATTCACATGATTTTTAATGCAATAAAATTACACAATAATGAAATACAATAATAATAAATTAGAACAGAGACGGTTCTCAGCCATACCAAATGAGGAAAGGCAAGGTTTCACTCTAGCAATCCCAACTCATTCCGTAACCCTAGGCAAATTGCTAGATTTTTTAAAAGCAGCCATGCTAATTTAATTTTTTTTTTCTTTCAGTGTGCCTTTTTAGGGCACTGTGCAGTCGCAGTTCTCTTTGGAAAACCAGCATCTTAGTATCCTTGGGCTTTGCTTCCCTTGTTAGTAAATGCTACAGAAGGAATTATAACTCTACCAATGCACATGAGAGAATCAGACACCATGTTGATAAATGCAGTAATTAATTGGGACTTTGCAATTAATTTTCTCGAGGTCCAGGAGGGACCACTCCACAGGAAATGGGTGCCATCTCCATCCTGGGAGACAAGGTAGGAAATGTGAATTCTTGGGAGCACAAAGCTGGTGAGGAGCTGGCAAAACATACTTGCAGCCCAGCTACGGGGCAGCCAGCAGCCCTTGGAGCAGCCTTTTCCTCTGTGTCCCAGGAAGTTACAGCTCTTTACTTTTCCTGCTCCGTCTCTGCCAGCAGTGGGAACTCCTCGCTGCCATTCCCCAGAGCAGTGAGGAATCCATCAGCTCACAGTCCGGGTACCACGGCCTTCACATCCAGAGACATGCTCCCCCACCCTCCCTCCTCTCCCACTCCCTAAAATGTCTCTATTTCAAGGAAAAGCAGTTTAACACATCGGCAGTCATGTTCAAATTCCAAGGCTAAGCACGAAGCCTGGGAGAAAGAGAGGGGGGCAGAAAAAAAAAAAAATAAAAAAAAAAATCAGGTGCTTCTCAAAAACAATCAACCTGATTCACATGCAGCTCAGCAGCTTTTTTGATGGCTCAATTCCAGATTTCACAGCTATTCAATAGTTCTCTTGTGTAGCTGATCCTTGTCTTAGAATTCAGCACAACTCAATCCATTTTCCCTTTTCTTTCTATAAACACCCCCCTCCTTCTCTTCCCCTCCCTTCATTTTCTTGATTTACATCTCTAGGGAGATGGGAATGTGAGGGAGAAGCTTGTAGCCTTCCTTCCTGGGGGGCCTTGAACTGGTGTCCCCTGTCTCAGGTTCCCATTGTCCAAGCAGCACAAGCCGCAGCCCCTCTGCACTCCAGCCCTACTCAATTGGAATTTAAATGCTTCATGATTGTTGTCTCACAGAATAGGAAAGTGCTGCATTAAAGAGTAAATTACAGCAGACAAGTAACTGCCTTGGGAAGGAGTGTGAAAGGAGAGATGAGACCAGCACAATGCCCGTTTGCAAAAGAGGTTTTTCCAAAGATGAAACAGTCTTCCTGGGACAGTGTCCTAAGGATAAATATGATGTGGAGAGCATAGATATGGGGCTTTGTCTGTGAGAAGGACTGTAGCATTCTCAGGCTGGAGCAGACCCACAATGTGCAGCTTGGACATAGATACGAGTTGGTTCTGGAGTCAAGAGCTGGCTGGATTTGGGCTTGATGTCTGGTTTCTTATTTGGGCTTGATCCAGGCAGTTTAGCTGTGACCCAAAGCACTAAGGAAATCACAAGGAAATGAAGATAGGAGGTTTACTCATCCCCTTGCTTTTGCTGCTTTCTAAGCACGGGCAGAGTTTTGAGTTCACTCTCGTGGTATCTCCCAGTAATGCTGAGACCACCCCAGAGATCATCATCCTCTCCTTAGCCACTCTGTTGTGATGACCATTCATTGTCTAAACACTCTTGTTGTGTCATTGGGACCCTTTCTGCTTTCCCTGTGTGGTGAAGTGTATAAAAACAAGATGAAAAATAAGCCCCCAAGATGTCTCAGTAGTTACAGAGATGCTTCTCTACACTTTTGTATGCTTTTATATGCTTTGGGTCCAAACCTGTGTTTTTCATTAAGAAAGAACGCACATGCAAAGCTCAAATGTCCCTGTGCTCTCTGAGAATGGGCTTTGCTCCCCTTTTCTTGTCTTGTGTGGCACTGCATATGTCTTATGTTGGGGCAAAGTGAAACAAGACGCCTTCTGCAATACCAGGGACAGGTACCTGCACCAGACCTACTCCTGCTTAGTCCAGCCTCAGTGTTAGTCACCACTGGGCCAGCCACAGCAGATCCTGAGACACCTTTTCAGGTGAGTCAGCATGGAACTGCCCATACCCTTAGCAAAGGATTATTTTCTTTCCTGAAGGGCAAAATATGCTCTGGTTGTGGAAAGCACACTGTGACTTCTTGAGACTTTGAAGAGCTACATTGCTCGTCTGTGTAAGATGGGTTTTCTCCAGCAGGAGAGGTAGTAGAAAGAGGCTTTGAAACTTGAGGAAAACACAGGAAACTGTTAAAATTATGATTAGTGTTCATCCAGAGCATCTGAGAGAGAAACAAAAATGAAACAGTCTCAGTGGCTCAGCCACAGTGCCAAGATCAGAAGAGAGACCAGCCACACGAAAAGGGAGCAAACTTCAATTATTTACCCTTGAGAGATACTGATGGCATCTGTCTCCTTAACATTTTGGTCACCTTTGAAGAGCCTGTCATATTAATAGAAGATTCATGAATTAAACCAGCCAGGTGGCGTAAAGCATAGGTCACAGAAGCCCTGGGAAAAGCATCAAGAAATGGCATGTTCACTGAGACAAGAGAAAAAAAAGATCAGGAGAGTTTTCTTTCCCCTTTTCTCAAGAGCATATGCCTTTCAAACTGTTCCTTGAAATAAGGTGCCATGGACACACATGAAAATAATGCACAAGTATGACTAAAAAATGAAAAAAACCCCAATATGCACACACACACACACTCACACGTACAGGCACACAGTCCTTCCCCCTCCAAGATCACAGTGTATGCTTTCCCCCAAGCTGGCTCCAAGTGGCTCCTGTTTAATTACTCCTCTGGAACCACTGTAGCAAAGGCTGTGCCAACAATTCTTTTTTTTCTTTTTTTTTCTCATTTGAAACAACATGTGAGAAATACCCCTTGGCTCAATGTTGACAATTAACATCTCTGCACTGAAATATGTTTTTCTGAGTTTGCTGTGTTTTTTATTTAGTGGCCATTCTGAAATGAGGCTTCTCAAATGGCCTTCTCCAGACCTCTGATCCTTCACCTTGCCTTTGCATGTTGTGAACCCCAGTACTGTGATGAAACTGGCTCAAGGAGTGAACACAACCTATTGTTCCCAGTCAGAATATAATACTCATTTAGAAGTGGGTCTACTTTTAGAGCCCACAACCAGGTGTTCTGCAAAGCACATCAGGATTTGCCGAAGTCCCATGGAAGTGACAACATATTGTTCTTTGAATCCCAACTCTACATTTCGTGTCCAGGCAGGGAATAATTTTTTGAAAATGCCTTTTTCTAATCAGGTGCTCTAGTCCCCTTGGCTTGCCAGGCTCAACACTATGTTGATTCAGGGCCTTGCGGCCCAAACCAAATGCCACTGAAAACAATAGGAAAACTGGGCTTGGGATCAACGCACGCACAATGCAAAATACTGTGCTCCGAGGACTTTTGAGGACACCCAACGTGGTGCCATCGGAGTGCTGGCATCCTATGGGAGGCCCTCCGCTGGATCAGGGTGTGCCAACACCCCTCCATGGCCATGCTGCAGACCTGCTCCTGTGTCCGACAGCACATGGAGCTCCGGTGAGAGGCCACAGGTAAGGAACATCCTCCAAGTATTTGGAGAGCTGTACCATTCCATGCCTCTCCCAAGAAAAGAGGGATCAGCAGAGGAGCCAGCCAGGAGAATGTCTAGGGACATAGTAGATAAGCTCTGTTCTCATTTTCTTCAGGCATTTTCTTTTAGCCTCTGCCAGAGACAAGAACACAGGCTTTGGGCTCACCCTGTGTGGCTGGTCATGTATTTTCAGCAGCACTGTGGACACATCCTTTGAATAGGTGAGACCTGGCTGTGGTCCATGAGGGGACAGCCGACAGTGCACAGAGCCAGGACAGACAGAAAACAGTGACAGGGTTACAGGCATTGAGATCCCTCTTCCCCACATGGCACAAGGGTCATCCAGTCCCTGTGCACCTTGTCTCCCTGCTTACTGCATGCAAGTGGTCCCTAAACTTCTCTTCTTGCCATAAAAGGTGCCATTTCCTCCCAGGTGTGCCCTGCCTTCTGCACTCACCCCATTGCTCCAGTCCTGCAGGACTTCTGCCTTCTAAGGGCAACCAATTAGTACAGGTGCCAGTTGAGCCCAGCGCTGCCTCCAGATCCCCACTAACACCGAGAGCATTGGCAAAGAGCTGCCACATCTTCAGTGGTGTCTGCCTCTTCCTTGCAGGCAAATGCAAACACCAAGCTCCCAAGCACCAGCCCTCACTTTGAATTTCTCTGCTTTGCCTGCTTGTCTTCCAGCTCTTTAGCATGTTTTGAATGTGACTTATTGTCTGTTAATAAAGAAAAGAGCGTTGCTCTCCAGCAATGGCAAGATCCCAGCTTTCGTGCCCTGCTACAGAGCCAACCCCAGCCAGGGAAAGCAGCTATCACTGGAGTTTTTAAATAAACCAGCACTCTCCCAAAAAAACCCTCCTGTTATATAATGCTCTCCTTCCTCTCCTTTTAATGAAAACAACCAAGTAACTGTCTATTTTTACTATGGTAGGGACAGATCCAGCAGTCCTAACTTGTACATGCCCGTCTGGAAATTAGTGGGAGCTCTGCCTGCATGGGAAAGTGCTGCAGGACCACGATCAGGAGTGACTAACATGAAATAGTGCTCCCCACTTCGGTCTGAGAGAGGCCAAAAAAACACGGACCACAGCGTAGTGCACATTTTGCAAGTGACATTTGGTGTTAGCCAAAATATACATCAATACGAAGGAGGCGTGTGGTAAAAGGCACATTCTTTTACCACTCTATTACTGTTATATCCCAGTCCCTCCACATTAATTTGTTCCCAGGAAATTCCATCATCACTATTCCAAGCCTGTGGCTGTTCAAGACACTTAGGATGATGGGAAATTACCCTACTCAGGAAAATAAAATAATAAAAACAGTGATTAAATTTGCCTTTATCCATAGTCTGCATACTATTATCAATCTCTGGTGAAATATTTTTCAGTAGAGAAGGATTCCAATTATGTTCTTAATAAACTATGAAAAATTGGCGGGAAGGGAGGGTTGGTTTTCTTTTTCCTTGCAAACTGCAAAACAAGAGTAATACTGCCCCCAAAGAAATTCCTACAAGAAAATGTTTAGAAAAAAGTTTATTAAAAGGGATACTCTGCTCCAGAAGAGCTGACCATATGCAGTGGGAACACTGCCAGACTGAATCAGACATGGCTGTGCTAGCCCAGTGGTCAGGGCATCTGGCCATTGGGTCCAACAGCAACCAGCACTGATTGCTCCTAAAGAAAGGAATTGTGGACTGACCTGCTGTGGAAAATATGCCTTTCTCAGCTTGGTAATTAGGCCTTCCTAAGCCTGAAGGATTGTGTCTCTTCCAAAATGTGTTGTTCATCCAGTCCTTACTGCTCTAGCAGTTATGGATGAAAACAGTCATGTATGACAACAGTCATGTCCAACATATCCACAAACCTGCATAAACAGACTTAAATTTAACACTACATAAATCTCACTGTCAGTGATTTTATATGGAAGCAATTTCACAGTTGAATAAATATCTCATTCCATAATACCTTTTTTGATTACAAATGAAGCTACTAAAAAAATCATGCGACTACTGCAGCCTTGTGCTGTCATCCTGTCCCACCATGTGTCTCGAGCATCCTCCCATCCCACCTATGTCTCACTCACCTGCTGGGAAGATATGTAGTGGAGATTATCAAAGAGTATGTTCTCACATTCCCTGTGCCAAGACTGCTTATCTTCTATTTTTTAAAGCATGGCTATTTTTACATGGAAAAAATAGAGCTGAAAACCTGTTCTGCCTTTGCTAGCTGACAAGTGACTGACCCTTTATGGGCTCTATTACTGGTGCTTTTGCCAGGGTCCTGCCTTCACAAAGAGCATCACGGACCAAGGACATGGCTCTGAATGAAGGTGCCCTAAGTACTCTGTGCTGCTGATTATTGCGCACGGAAAATCTTTTCACACACACTGGGAGGCTGAGGATGAGTACAGGAGTAAAAGGTTTGCAAGTCAATTGCATCTTTTCTGGTGCTAAGATTTGTGTGTGTATCAGCATGTTAATATTAACCCAGAAAGAAGCAGTTGATGGCTGGGAAATGAGGGTATGTAGTTAGCTATTAAGAGTTGCTGAATAAGAATGTACATATAAATCTGCTCAGTCAGTGTTTCTTTGGTTTTTGCTTTGTGCCTGGAGGGTGCTGTGTGTGTTATATTTCCAAAACTTCCACTGTCCTGCTCTGTACTGTGGTGATCCTCCTCTTCCACTACATTGATGTTTGGGAAAACAGCAGAGGATCAGGAGAAATGCATTTGTGCAGGAAATGTTAAATAAATGTGAAATGCACAGCACTGGCTTCCTCCCATGCTGCCAGCCAATATGGGCCAAGAAGTTATCTGCTCATTGCTGGCACTGAGATGACTGCGGTTACATCTATAATTAAGGTGCTCTGAATAGCTGCTTTTCTAGTGTGGCCACAGAACTAAAAACTCAGAACAGAAAATATAAGTTGGATTTGTCCTGAAACAGAACTGTCTTTGTAGTTTTCAGATTGAAATGAAACACTTGAAAAAAAGTCTTTGGATGAAATTCATTCAAAGCAGAGTCAAACTGATTCAAAATCTGACCCCAAACTAAATGCTAATTTCCTGACATTATATTTAACCTTTAAAGTGAAAGAAACACAGGTAGCTATCTAAATAACATTTTTCAAGTGAGACATTTTACTTTAGATATATCTGAACAACGATGTTTTAATTTTCTTTTTTCCAGTCAAGCTATTTAGCCAAGCTATTCATTGACTCTTAACACACTGTGTTGACCTGAAGTTGCACATTGGGTCACCTAAGACAGCCTGCAATCTTTCTCTGCCCTCCTAACAAATTCCTTTGTTTAGCCATGCACAACTCTCCCTCTCTCATCCAGTGGTGTGTGAAGGATGGACACCATTCCTGTCTGGGAAATGCTGTAACATGGGGAAGTAAAATGGCACTGTGGACATGATATTTTTATGACTTAATCCAAATACTACTGAATATTTTGGGAGTCTTTCAGCTGATTTTGGTGCATTCTACACCATGTTGTTATTTTGGTGGTTGCACCTTTGCTTTGCAAATATACGTGATGAAAATAGGGTGAGTCTCTGTGGCTCCTGCAAACACACCTCCATGCAAACCCTGCTCTCTATCACGGAGGCTCAGACCTTTGATTTGTTTATTTTTTTACATGGCTCCTCTGTACCCACCTTTTTCCCTTTCTCAGCAGTCACTGCTTGAACAGAGGCTACAGGAACCATCAGTAGCACATCCAACCTCCCAGCTAGTGGGGTCCCTTCTTGTCCGAACACTGCCATGGCTGCAGTCCTTCTCTCAGGCTCAGGAGAGACAAGAGATCCCACCAGTATTGCAGGAACCCCACATGTTTTAACTGGTAAAGCCTTCCTGGGCTCAGACTATGCTTTTGCCTTCTCTCATGATCATATTTCAGCAGTGTCCTCCTTAAAACTCCATTTTTCCCACAGGCGCACAGCTCAGGAGGAAAGTGTGTTGCAGAGGTTACATGACTTGTCTGGGCTGATGGAGGAAGTTGCAATCAGAGACATGAATAATTGAGGTCAGTTTTCCTATCAGTTTTTTTATCACAAGCCCTGAACAAAGCCAAGCCAGCCATAAGCTGGGACTGAATTATCATCATTGTGCAAGGTATATTTGCATGTGAGTTACTGCCAAATTTCTACTGCAAATTTCAACACCTGAAGAAAAGAAAAAACAACCACAGAAAAGTGAGTTTAGATGTACATTCATGCTTAATACTTATTTCCACTGAACTGTCAGCAAATCTACTCTATTCAGCACCATCAAACGGTTATTTCAAGTCCTTTATTACCTTTTCTTTTCATTTTTTTGATCCTTCTTCCTGTCCCCTGATTTATTATCTTTAACCTTAACAGACTTTTTATGCTTAACTTAGAATATTGTATGGCCTAAGTCTAAGGATTATAAAATGATTGGAAATGATTTAAGAATCTGACTTGTTTCATGGGGTAGAAAATTGTATCTTTTCTCTCTCTCCACATCAGAGGACATGGTGCTGGAGACAGACACTGAGCAGTGAGAGGAGACCCATGTTTTAGGCAGGCCAGGGGCTCTGCTCTGCACAGCAAATACATTAATAACCACATAAGCAACCCTGCACTACATAACGAACATGTGGAAGCACTTTTACTACTTCGATAGGATCTCTGAGCCAAAGAAGAAGTTGTCTGATTTGTCAGCATCTGGGAAGCAATTCCATCGAGACATGACTGTATTAGTCCTAGCTGTATCCAGCCTTATTAAAGACTTATGCTTTAAGTCTGCCTGTAATAAAAACCTGCTTTGGAAGGAGTTGTACTTCCTTACCTTACACAAGTCACCTTCTTTTAAAGGAGTGTTAGTAGCATTTGATAATGAACAGATTAAACACTTTCAGCTCTTATTTCACCTGCATATTTTTCATTGATGCATAAGAGTTTGCCTGAGTTTTCTAACAACCAAGAAGCTGTGGTCTCTGTCAGGAAGACCAAATGGAATTCCCTGGCAAACCGTGGTGTGACAGCAGCATAGAGGCAGAGATGAGAGACCAGTGGCCCTGCCTGAGGTGGGCCATATGATGGAAGCTCTTCTGAGGGGAAAGAGGCCTGGAAATTATCTGGTATCCGAGAGCCAGAGGGCTTTACTGATAAGGTGCTTTGGGTATCTGACTGTCAGGCAGATGCCTGCTTTCCCCAGCAGCATTTGAAGCCCATGGGCTATAGCTGGAGGCAGAAGCACTATGCAATGGTTAAGCAATCTCTGATATCCTGTCTAGCTTTATAACTGGTATGTAGAACCCCATATTTAAGTGGAGCTGCACTGATTTATACTTGCTAGAAATCCAGTTTGAGACTATCCAATGGAAGCCAGGTCTGATAGACATCAGTTTTGCTGAGAGTTATTATTCCTCTGACACGGCTTGCTGCCTGGATTTAGTTCCTCCCAAAACTCACATGTTCTTGATTTGTATTCCATGGCCAACCTGGTCTTAATCACTCAAGGCCAAAAATAAGATTAGAAAGATTGACGTCTGCTAATGGCTGCCTGGTGGTTTTTCTGGGGTGCTTTATCAACTCTGTCACAAGCAATAATAGGAAGGGGAAGAATCCTAAAGGTCTTGGAGATCCTATGAACCTAATTCCTCTCTGTTGATTGCTGCAGCCATTTCCCCTTGCCTTGATGACCTCTGCTGTGCCAAGGGCTGGCCTCTGAGCCCACTTTCCCCTCCTCACTCTTGAGCAGCTCCTGAGAGCCTGGAAGCTGCTGGAGCTCCAGTTCAGAGACTGTTGATTAATGCCAGTTTCTCCGCCAACAATCACATGCCATTCACATTCAAATATTGCATCGCTCCTCAGCAGACAAGAGACACGGGCTGAGGGAAATACTGAGACCCCTGTGGCAATGTCTGCTGGAGTCTTGTTTGTGTAAAGTTTGCCAACAACAGCCCTCATGAGGACTACTGAGTGTTTTTTACATCTGGGGATTAGTTTGGAGATTCAGCTGGGAAAACTGACCTCTCTTCCCTCCCCGTGTGATGTCCCTCGAGTCTCTGAGACTTCTCAGGTATTTTGCACAGTGTAAGTAGACACTTTCTCCCAGTACATTGGATTTGTTGAAATGTGCCTGGTAGGACAGCAGAGCTAGTTCTCTTTGCAAAGAAAGGCATGCTCTGAGTGGCAGCAGCTCAGCCAAAGCAGATGGCCAGGTATTGCAGACCAATGTCAAGGCATGAGCCTGGAAGAAGAGATTTGGCTGCTGAGAGAATTTTTGTCATCAATTAAAAAGAGGTCAGGGGGGAATACTATTCAGGAAGCCTCAAATATACTCTTTCTCTAGAGGTCTTCACTTCTTTCCTCCCTTTCTCGGGCCTGCTTTTAGCCTGCTCTGCCCAGTCAGGGGATTAAGCTTTCAGAAGAGACACTCTGCCCTCTGAGGACCACTGTAGCTTTTCAGATTGCAGGAGTTCAAAGTTTAGTTCAATGCCAAATTCAAGCAGAGGTGGCTATCTGGGGGATGTTTTGGTGGCCTGGGGCTCTCCCAGGGGGCGTCACCACCAGAAGAAGGTCCTGGAGCAGTCAAAGGACACATTAACTAAGACCATAACCCTTGACCAACAGGCCTAGGCATAAAAAGGTGCTCAGAGACCATACAATAAAGAACCATAAAAAGGTAGCCAAGTTGAGGAGATGCTGCCCTTCTGGGGTAGGTGGGCATGGGGTAGGGACCTCCACCCCAGTGTCATCACCTTGCTTTGGTCCCATTGAGGCACAGAGCAGCTCTCTGTGGCTGACCTATCCAACCTGCAACTGAACAAAGGCTCCTTCTGTTTGTGGCACTTAAATCAGAGAAGCAAAAAAGAGCCTCTGTCTTTTATGATAAAAGAGATATCAGCTTTCACTGGTTTTTTTTCTCCTATTGTCAGAAATCAGGTCAAGGGGCTGGGTTAAACAATTCCTGTCCAGCCCTTCCTCCAAGGTAAGTGCAACTTGACTCTCTTGCTTTGCACTGCACGGCCTTTTCTCAGGTTAATTTTCGTGGTGGGGAGGAGGACACAGAAGCTGCTTGGCCATGCTGGATGACAGTTTATGCCTGCCTCACAGGTTATTTTAATGCTGACTTGCCATCCTGTCTCTGAGTTATTACATGTCAGGTTGACACTGGAAGAAAATAATATCCAGATTTTTACAAGTCATGTAAATTACTTCTAATTCACAGGACAGTTCCCATCCTTGTGAAGATCACTCCACCAGTCATTACTTTGGAGTATTATATCCAGCTGTGAGGCTCACAGGAACAATGACAAGTGAAAATAAGCTCAAAAGACAATATTTCTGTTTATCTTTCCTACATCCCCAGAGTCCATTTAACCTGTGTGGGATGAATTCCAGATCCCATCCAAATAATAACCCCTCTCTGCAAGCTCAAGCCAATCTCCTGAACCCTTGTTGTTCAGAGTGGGGGAACATGAGTCAGGTCATTCTCAGTTATTTAATTTACAAACAGTTAATTCTGATTGAGATGCAGAAATACTGGTAATCCTTCTTCAAGTCTTCATGACTTAGGGCTCCAGAATTATTAATAGTAAAGGTGTCTTGCCCTTCACAGGTTTAATACTGAATCCTCTGCTGAGATTATCATTGTTAAGGCAGTCATGGGGAGCACAACTCCCAAGCATCTTATTCGTCCCCTCTGCTCTGGCAAGATCTGCATGTAAGCAAAGCATCCAAGGTGCTTTGGAGCTGGGGTGGAAGTGCTGGACTCAGTTACTGTTTCTGTGAGAGGGGTTAAACAATACCAAGAGCCTGCAAGGAAGCCACTAGTAGAGTGCAAACTGCAAGGAACTCAGATTTGTTTTTTAATCATATCTGTACCTGTCCATGTGGCAAGACTGAAACTGATTCCAGCTCAGGGGATTATCCCATCCTCATTCCAGTGGTTTGCAGTCTTGTTTTGAACTCACATTTGAGTGGAAGAAAATTAAGAAGCAAAGAAGGGGAGGTGATGATGGAGGGAGAAATGAAATGTGATTCTTCCCACCATGATGCCTAGCTGGTCCTGGATAAACAAAGCCCAAGATGTACATATTGAGATTACATTTGTCTTATCTCTGATCAGACATTGCTGGAAACAGAACTTGTGAAACAACAGTGTGAGAATAACAATTTTCACTGGTGGGAAACAAGCTGTTCTTTGGAGTGTATGTGGGGTTTGACAGTCTCATCAACAGAACCTGTTATAAATGCTGCACAATTCCTCCTGCGTACAGTCCAGACCCACTGTGGGACCTGGCTCGAGTGCAGTGGTAGAGAAGTGCCTCCACATGCTTCACAATTCCAGCATAAGCATATCTGCATCTTCAGGCACCTAAACATTAGCAATCTGGCTATGCTCCATGCCTTGTTTCCAAGTGTGATAAACAGACCATTCTATCCCTGGGCTGCTGAAGGAAAAAATGTGTTGAAGGCCAGAAGGTGCCCAGATGCGTTGGTGACAGAGACAGCACCAAATGCCTTGGGTGCCAAAGAAGCTATCAATGGAAGGCTGGGTTTTTGTACTGGTCTTCTGAGATGGGACAGATCCATTCAGTCACCATGGAAGGTGGCCAGGGTGTGCAGGCTGCATGCAGGGCACAAAACTGAGTCCAGGGAGACAGCAGCAGCACCAGAACCTCTCCCAAAATCCCGTACCAATCTCTGTGCCCGACAGCTCCCTCCCATCTCACATATGCAATGGGTAGAAGCCCAAGGGGGCTAAGGAAGCATGGCAGCAGGTGCTTTTCTGTGCCACTATGCCATAGTGGAGGCACTGCCTGCTCGCCCAGAGCTGCAGCAGGAACAACTCTGGGCTCTCACCTCACACCACTTCTGCCTTGCAGTGTGGACCACAAACCACATTTTCTCTCATCAGGCAGAAGGTAGAGACTTGGATATTTACGGACTCCCTGCAGCATCATTTGAGTCTCTATTAACTTACGTTCTTTGCCACTACACTGGGACAGTTGCCTGGCTGTGTCTGAACCATGCTGCTGTTTCCCTGGATCACATTAGTAGCAGCATTACCAAAGCACCACATTAAAAGAGCCTGAGCTGTCAGATGTGCTTGATTTACATTCAATACAACTCTGGACAGGCAGAAGGCTATGCATGAGCAGATCCTATTGCAAGATTGGGGTCTTGGAGCATGCAAGTCTGTGTGTGCACAAGGGTTCATGTATTTAGAGAAATAATGTTTTCCCTCCATCAAAGGCCAAGAGAATGAAATCCAAGCAAGCCAAAACTTCTTTACCATTGACGCCATAACAACATTTGAGGTTTCGAAAAGGAGTGGAAAAAATGTGTTGCTGTAGTAAGGGAATTGTAATAAGATCTTAGCCTTGGAATAATGCGCTCTTTAGTGAAGTGACAGCTCCGCGGCGCTTCCGCCTCCTCGAGATTTGTGAGGAGAAATGTACCCCAAAGAATGCTAGTTATTCTGAACAGGGAGAAAACTCAGCTGAGGGTGAATGAAAGACATCCAGGAAAAACAGAGAAGCACTGCCTTTCTGTTCTCCTCCCAGCTCCCTCCCTCAGCTAGAGCAGAGGCGTAATGCAGGAGCCTGGTGGGGCTCCTGGTAAAGCAGTGAGTGAGTTCATAGAAGCACTTAAAAAGAGTGAGAGTGCAGCACAGAGAGGGGAATAAAGTGAGTTATGGGTTATGTAGGACCTGGCTGCAGCAGAAGAGCATGAACCCCCACTGGGAGATATGGCAGGCAGCTCTCTCCAGGACAGTGCTCCAACAAAGCTGACCTATGGAGGACCTTGCACACAGACCTCTACTTCTCTTTCCTCCACAGCTGAGGAATTAATGTAGCCTATAAGTTTTGAGAGCTTCTGTCCCAGATGGCTGGTTGTCCTGACCTACACCTTCTTGTCCCTGGCCTGTAGGGACCAGAGTGGTGTGTGGATGCAGTCAAGACTGGGGTTGCTTCCCAGGGCTCAGCAGCCACTGGATCCATTGCAGCACAACTCCAGCTGAAAGTCACGGAAGTACAAGAGGAGACTCCAAATAACTTTTCAGTCCCATCTCCGTGTCTGGTCCTGGGAATATTTCTTTCAGAGCAGGTTTGCTTGTATTACCCTTCAGAGCAAAAGGCTGCAGCTGTCCTTAGTAGTCATGGAGGGCAATTAAAGGCAATTTCACATTTCCCATTCTTAAATAACTCTATGTAGTCTGGGCTGTCATCCACAGGCTCAGTATTGTATGTTCAGTGATGTCAAAGCTGACTTATGACACAGATATGATATCTGGTGTTATAAGAGCTAGGTCAATGAGAAACATCAGTTCAGTGCTTGATTGTTATTGAAGGAACAGAGGACACAAAAGAAAGTATTATTTTTCATTGGTCAATCCATACTGTGCCAGCACTTTGCACAGGCTTGGTTTCCCTGCCTCAGAAAAAAAACCATAGCAGAGTTGGAGAAGATACAGTGAGGGTAATAGATAGTGGACTAGTGTCTATACAAAAAATAATCAGGAGTCTGATTATGGAAAAAATGGTCCATGGACATGAAATCAAAAGTGTGATGGAGAAGATGAGGAAACTACTGTTTGTCATCCACTCCCCTTCTCCCACCCCAAGGGCCACATGAAACCACCTAGGGCACATTTGAAGCAGGCTGAGGTGGTCCATCATACACTGGATCATACGTACATCATAACTTCTGCAGTATCAGAGGACACTGTGTGTTGGTGTTTGGGGTTTTTTTTTGTTTGTTTTTTTTTTTTTGTTTTGTTTGTTTTTTTTTGGTTGGTTGGTTTTTTTCAAGACGTTGGTCAATATTTTACTGGGTAGCAACATGGAAGAAAGAACTGTGAAATACCAAAGGACTTGCACTGGGCTCAGGAACCACAAATCACTCATTGCTTGGAAAGTGCTTGGAGTAAAGTATCACTGTAATTTCACTTGTTCTTTTGTTTTTACCAGGCATTTCTTGTCCAGTCCATGGTACTCTGCCAGACCAATTTTTGATTTGATGCAGTAGTGCAGTCCTTGTGTCAGGAAGTGGACGTTTGCAGAGGCTCTTGTACAGGGTGGGGTTCTCATCACTTACTCCCAGTGCAAGTGGACACTTCTGTCTCTAGACTGAGATTCTTCCAATGTTTCATGGAAGGCTGTTTCTGAAATTATGTCACTTTCTAGAGGGGTTCAGTCCAGCTATTCACACAACAGAGAATTAAGAGCCAGAGCCTCCTCTGGCTTTCAATCAGGATGAAGCCAATGCTTCAGACACAACTCAACCAGAACCACTGTGTCTTTACTTGGAAATGGGCCAGCTTTGCAGCTAAGGCATTATCAAAATGTGCTGTCTGGGACCAAGATCAGCCTGAATCTTTGAGATTACAATGAAAGTTGAATATCGCACAGAGGTTAGGCTGGATTTCATCACAAAAAAATGTATTTCGTTAGGGTTAATCAAGGAGGCAGACTGAGACCTCAGCACTTGGGATCTTGACTGTGTGGGTAGCTACCATACAACAGATGTACAGTACACACACAGCAACATCTGTATCAGCAGAGCTCAGCCCAGCATGCCACGTCATGTTATTGATGCAAATTGCACTTTTTGCTCTGTGACCAAAAATCCAGGAAAGGCTTAAGATATTGAATGGACACTGAGCAGAAGTTTACCCTTGCTGCATGCTGGCCACCTAAACTTGGATTCCTGGCCCTAGCTGTGCCTTTTGGAGCTTGCTGCAGGCAGAAAGGAGCATTTCTAAGAGTAATTATTTCACTTGACAGTTGTTTTGAGACGGAATTGTTCATCTTCTGGACACTGAGGCATTCAAGACAGCAAGTTTAGACTAGTTTCCCACTTTCAGATGATTAACATTAGATAAATTCCTCAGAAGAGTTCTTGAATTTTAATTCCTTCTTAGCTGGCAGCTAAAATATCTCCCTGCAAACTTTCATTCTGTGCAGTTTAAGGGAGAAAAAGCTCACTGTTCTAACTTAGTGGAGACTTGATCAAGTAAGGATTTGTAGAGAAAATCCTTATTCAAGTTTTCAATCAAATTTTAAATAAAGTGGCTAAACCCAGGCAGTAATAAAAGATAATACACACCATTCTTTTCGCCAGTGATGGGGTATTGCACATAATAGAACTTAGTTTTCTTAAGTTCTCCCTAATTACAGATACTGTAATATTAAGTCACTGTTCTTTTGGGATAGAAGTGAGAAAATTTAATGGAAATTCTGTAGCAATCACAGTTGCTAAATCTGAAGAGAAGTCACTGTAACCGTGAGGGACGTGCTAACTGCTGGCCTGATCCTGCCACCCAGTGTGCATGGTATTTGCTTGCTTGAATACTCCCATTAATCTCAGGGGAGCTATTTACATGCAGAAGAATTACAGGTTTACACCAGCCTTCAGAAACATGGCAGGCGTTTGATGCACTCAGCCTCTAATTCTGCCAAGGGAATTGGGGCAGATCTGATGGAGAATATGGATTTTTTCAGTACTTTGTTAATCAGTGTGCTCTCACACATGTATCTGCTATGACACTGGGTATAAATATGTAACAAGGCCAATTCTAATGGATAGTGAGATTTTTAATTAACATCTGGAAAGAATTTTGAACTATTTCTCATTGAATATATGCAATTTAGGGTGGAGGACATGGGAGAAAAGCTGAATTTTATTGCCCTTCTCCGTGTTTAATGAGAAAATTTTGACACTGAAACAAGTGGGTGAGGAAAGAAATCCTCAAAGAATACACCTCTAATCAGAGCTAACAAAATACGCTCATTTCCTGGTAGATATACAAAGTATCTATATTTTGTTTATTGGCTCCTTTCAAAAACTGATTATGCATGGCTGGAGTAAATAATTTGTATTTTCAAACATAACAAACTAAAAAGGCAAAGTGCAGGATTTTTCACGCTCCACTCTGTTGTACATGCACAAACTTACAAACTTTGCTGCTTCTGCAGGGGTGTAGCTGAGGACAGAAAGTCGCCCTTTGAGTTTGGGTGGTTTAGTGAAATATATTTGAAAAAACCCCGCAGTATGCCTCCTAGAGTCATAAGTCAGCAGCTGGGTGACTGGTTTGAATTAGGACAACGAACAAAGACAAACGAAACATAATCCTGCACGTCTGTACATTCTGGAGGCTTTCCTCTTCATTTGGTGTCCGTACTGAACCAAAAGTATTTAGAGAAGCAATATTGTTGAACACAACAAATAGGAAGCAAAGCATAATTTTTGTTAGGGGTAAGTCATCCCCTAGGCAGAAGCATTCCACCAGTCTTACTGCGTTTCACTGCACTGAACTATGGTTAATTTGTGGTCGGAAAACATAGAGGCACTGTGGTTGCTGAAAATTATATATTGTGTTTCCAGTTTAAAGGGAAACAAAAGGCATGTGTTGTAAATACAATCTTTTTCTTTAGATTTAAAAACAAAAGCCCATTTGAATACTCAGATTGGGTTCTGTTCAGCACCTATAGTAACTATGATATTTCAGTGCCCACTTAGGAAAAATTTCTCCAGTGGGAAAAGGAAAATCAGCACGGTTGAAGAATTGTCAGCTACAAGTTAACTGTGTTCTTGTGTCATCTCCTTACAGTGGGGACAATATTTGTTCCCTAATTGTACAGAAAGAACATTCTTGGTTTGAGCAATGACAATTTTTAGCCATTAAAACAAAATGCCAACATAAATGTTGGAATCATTTGGGATCTTCAACCAAGATCCGTAGCTTTTTCCAGAGGTTATACGCCAAACATTACAGGCTTGAGGCAGGAATTGCTTGTTAAGGTTTGTTTCTTAGGAAGGCAGGCTTAATGATCAAAATGATGGTTTTGACCTTGAGATTTCTGGCTTGGTGATTGTCATTTGGGACATGTTTTTTACGTAATTGAGCCTTGACCATAGGAACTTCTTTAACAGAGATATGTAATTTTGATGTTGTTCTGTGTATATTTTGCTTTCAAAGGTTGTGTTTTTCTGCAAATCACTGAGCCCTGAATAACACCTACTGTTCATCCAAGAGACATAATCAAGTAGTCAGAAATTAAAGAATTTCTCTTATTGCTTATGCAATATTTTCAAAAGAGAAAAGCTTCATTTTCCAAGGCAGTGAAATGATTGTTGTCTGCTTGAGTAACGTGCTGGGGATCTCTAAACCAAACGGCCTATGTTTCTGGGGACTGAACCAAGAAAAAGTCCTGGTAGGTTGGTGGTACAAAGATGAAGATGTAGGAGGGGTGATGGAGAATTTTGTGTAATTAGTTAATGGACTGAGACAGATGCTCTGAGCAAGTACAAAAATGAATCTACTTCTTCCTGCTCTCACAAATCTACACATCTAATGGCTTTTTGGGGGATGTAAAATACCTTTGCTTTCAAAAGTGACCTTGAAGCAGAAATTTTGAACGTGGCATAAGCCTGTTTTGCCCAATTTGATGCAGCTTTTGGTTCCTCAGGGCTGTAGTCACTGTGCCAGTTTGCCCAGAAGAATGTGCTCATATTATATTGATAGGTCTGCAGCTGGGCATTGATAGCAATTATGTCTGGTTCAGCCAGGGCTAGAAACAATGGAAAAAAATCTCATGATAAACTCACGAAACTTGGCTGCAATTTTGCAAGCTCAAGTAGTTTGGGAACTTCAGATAAGCTTCCAAAGGTTTGGACCCAGGTCCAAACAAAACCCAAACTCTAAAATTATGAGACTCGTGCATCACTAACACTCATACATTTACTTCCATTTGGAAATACTAAACATTTTATAGATTTGTGCATGCCCCAGTTAGTTCTCTGTGCTGGCTGGGATTGTTAGAGTCCCTCTGCCTTTACAACTATATAGACATCAATAAAGATGAATAAGGCTGGGCAGTCAGATTCTAATTTATGCTAATCATGTTGGATGGCTCAGGGCACTTCAGCACACATGCTTAGCCAGTGACCTTTCACACTCCCCTTCTACATCAAAGCACTTTATGCCTCCACTTCCAAGAAAATCACAAAGACAAAATTCCCATTCAGTGCTCCTTTATTAATCTACAAAGGGCCAAATTCTGACGCCTTTAATCTGCTCCCACTCATCATTGCCATGATTTAAAACATACAGCATTGCCATCGGAGTTCTAGCCTTCAAAATCAACATGTAGAATGGCCAAATTCTCAGTGGACATAAATGAAGATGGGGCTGCTGCTTTCAGACATGATCTCTATATCTCTCAATATTGCCTTGAGGCCAAACCCTCTCTCTGAGAAACTGATAAATCCTGAGAAAAAGTTAAATTTCCTTGATCCATTTTTTACTTTGTTGTTTTCAGCTGAACCCTCACTTGTCTTGTTGCACTGATTTGTCACACTGGGTCTTACTCGGTTTGGGCAATTGAACTTGGGCCACCCTCAGAGAGGTGCACAGTCCATGTCCTCAGTGGGTGATAGGATCTAATTAGATGACACAAATCTAGGCTTCTGATATTGCAGATTGCTTCAAAACTATAGGCACATTTAGAAAATTTCTACCAGTGTACATGAGAGAGGGTCTATTTGTTGCAATCTGTTCGGGTCTCTGAGTCTCGTTCTCAGGTTGTAACAGGCGGACTCCAACAAAACTCACTTCCCATTTACAACTGTGTCAAGGAAAGGAGAATCAGGGCATCTGATACACACACATCAGAATAAAAAGCATTTTCAGCAGTTGCAGATTGGTCACAATTTCAATTTTCCTCCTCCTGAATAATTTCCATGCTTCTAAAAAGTCAAACTTCTGTTCGCTCCTTATGGTTTATGCTTGCTTGTGTTTGATCTTGTTTGAATGCACTATAAAATATCAAGTAAACTCAATTTTCTTCTCATGCTGAGCTTCCTCTTCAAGCAATGCTCTCAGTCTGACTAAACCCCAATTAAAAATACTTGTTTTATTCTAAATTTTCCATCAGTTCCAACATCAGTTAGTAACTGCTGCAAGCTTAAAAGAATAGGTTAAAAAACATTGCAGTGAATCTATTTCCCTATTTTTTATTCAGAAACAGAATATCTGGTTTTCTACTAAAGACCTTTGCACAATGATCCATGCTTTCCACAGAATTGTCTCGTGTAACTAGAAACACAAATGCATTTAAATAAAATTGAAAACTAAGTATTATAACTAATACTGGGAACAGCTGACAAACTTGATGTTTGAGTCTTGCTGAAAATACCAAGATTTTCCTCAGAAAGCATACTTTTTTGGACAGTTCAAGAAATGTCTCTTTTATTAATGTTTCACCTGGCACACAATATGCCAGCTGAAAAGCAATTAATAGATAGTGATAATTATCTGAGATTGAAATTTCTGCTTTTATTCATTTTTAATGATGGTTTTGAAATATTAAAAGCAAGGAAATGGGCAGATCAGATGACTGATTCATAACCCAGATGTAATGCCACAGATGGGTTTAATAAAATGAAGATGAATACATGCTTTTAATGAGCTAGGACAGAGCTAATATGTTAATGAAACATCAGTTTTTAGACATCTGACCAGAGAGAAGTTCCTTTCTCCTGCTAGTTTGGATCAAAGATCAATTGCAGGTGTTTATCACACACTTCAGGACATTAGATAAAAAGAGGAGGATCTCTTGGTCCCCTACTGCCATGTGTCTGTTTGATGCAGTGACATTTTCCTGCAGACCATCAAAGACCACTGACCTCAGCACATGCTCTGGGTGCTCCAAGGGTTTTACATGTTCAGAGCTTTCTTAAGGGGCCTGCAATGGCTCTGAGGGGTGTGAAAAAATAAAAATTTACTAGACATAAATGCACACTTAGTACAAATGGTGCCACATTAAACTGCAAGAGTCACAGCAAGTCAACATATGCGCAGACATACTGAGCTGAAAGGCTGTTACTTCATCTTTAGCTCACACTCTTGTGCCTGGCTTTCGAAGACACACCCATTATGTACAAATTTGTGCATACATGGATTTTTGCATTATTTTGCAGTCTCTGTAGCATTTGTTCGTTCATGGCCTCAGTTGGAGTCCTCTGCATGGGGTCTGCAGGCTGCCTGCAGGACAGAGGCATGCTCTCATCTGGTTTTTGGGAACTTGCATTGCGTGAGTAATGACTTCTGGTAATATAAAATGTCCTTGAATTAGTAGATGCTGTTGCAGTCCATTCTGTCCTTATAGCAACAGTCTCAAAAAATTTTGTCTCAAAAAATTTTGTCTCAAACATGCCATCTAAACAAAGGCCAGTGTGATGTTTTAAGAGGTTTTACCACTCTGAGAGTTTTGTAAGTGCAGTTACAGGCACTGAAAGCAGAAGGATAATTTTAGCCCCCAGTTAATTGCATGCTTCACTATATTCCTTTTTTTGTCTTTCTCTGTGTGTTTTCCTCAGCAAGAAGTCTATGCCAGTGCTAAGAAAGAGAATTCCTGATGCTACCACATGTATTTGCTAACTCCTTCTTCAGCTTGGGTCTCAGTCAAATTTAGAGGGTCTTGATGAGATTTGACTCCTATTTCTGAACTGCTCTGAACTCCTTGTTGACAGATAGCTTGTTTCAGACAAGTGCTAAAAAGGACCATGTTACCTCCCCAGCTCAGGCCAAAGCATTTGGCAGCAAAAGGAATGATTTTCAGCCCACTGGCCTGGCTTGCACAATTTGAGTGCAATTCAGTGTCTCCTGGCAGGATGCTCACACTGTTGTCTGCTTGTGGATTTGAGCCAGCTGGAGGCTTCATTCCTGTGGAAGATGAAAGGGAGCCAGGTACCAAGTAAACGTTTCAGCTTTGAAAGCCTCCAGCTGTTTGTTTTATTTAGAACAATTTTCTTGCTGCTGAACAGCATGACAATGGTAATCTCTTTGGGAATGATACAGATGAGCTAATTATCAGCAAACTTCTGAAAACTGGGATCCACAACTCTTTGGTAGGAAGATGGGCATGAGAAGTCAGCAATGCATGTCCCTTATTAACTCCCTGGCCTCAGAAAAGTGATGTTAGGCTTTGGAAACCTGAAGTGCAATCTCTGGAGGATCAAGGATGACAGTTGTTCTCTGCACCCCTTCATCTCAATGAGGAAAACTTCAAGTAAAGCCTCTGAAAGAGAAAAATCCAGTTCAAACAGTTTATGCTCATATTGCAGCCATGCCATACCATTTGATCGGGGTATGGGGTAAAACTGCCACCTCTTAACCTCAGCTGGCAAGCTGGAACTAGGGATGCAAACCCACCGCACTGGCAAGTCTGAAACTCCCAGAAGACCATCAGATGATATTATCAGCAGATGAAGTTCTCCCACGAATTTTGCAGTTTCCCAGCAGACAGGTGTTTGGCTGCCTGCAACAACAGAGGAAATGTCCTATGAGAGTGAAAAGAACTCTTGTCTTCTCATGATTCAGGAAATGTGGACAGAGCAATGGGAGAGATGCTTCCCTTACAGACATTTTTTCAGTTTCTGTGCAATATTCACGTGGCCCAAAGGTGCTGTGCACTCTGCAGTCAGGGATGTGCTGCTGCAAGCTGGAATAGAGGACACGTGTCCCTGGGCTTTATCTAACATTTAACCTTGCTTTGATGCTATCTCAGAAGGGGAAGGTCAGGGAAAATTACTATCTTTTCCCAACAAATTGAGTTGATAACCAAAGTCCTGCAATACTAGTTGGCAAAAGAGACAGCTGTTTCTGGCAGTGCTGCGAGGGCATGAGCTGATGAGGAGGTCCGGGTTGAGCAGCTCTGGGTGCCACAGACCTGATATTAGCCAAGGCTATGACCCTGACAGCTCAGTGGCAAACATGTGAGGAAAAGGTCCCATTCTGCCTGCTTGTATCCAGGCTATGAGTGATCAGTGACCCTTAGTCTTGGGGTTCAGGCTCAGTGTGGCAGCCAAGGGCTGGTCTGCAGAGTAACCAAATCACTGGGGATCCCAAAACCTCTAAGTCACAGAATCATATAACTGCAGAACAGTGTGGGTTGGAAGGGACCTTAAAGATCATCTAGTTCCACCCTCTGTTATGGGCAGGGATGCCAGGATGCCACTCACTAGATAGGTTACCCCAAGTAAAAGCTCCAGATAGAAGAATGGAGTAAAAGGGAGAAGAAAAGAGTCTTCATCTTCACCCCCAAGGTCCTAGTGGCTTCTTTCCAGCTCTTCAATAGCAAACACATCCACAGGGTTCACTGCTGCACCCCAGAACTCTCTGTCTCTGGTCACTGTGGTCATGTCACACCACATCTTCTCTGTCCCTCACCTTCCTTGCATAACCTGACACCAATGGCATTGCCACACCATGTAATGCAGGACTGCCACTGTCAGGGGACTGGCACACCATGGGGCAAGTCCCACTTTTCCATGCCAGGGAAAATTCACCTGTTTTCAAAATCAGTAAGGACACATGGTATGGCAAACTATGAGGCAAGGTGAAGTAACATTACTCTTAAAATGCTAAGTAGTCAGTAGGAAGCTAAATAAAAAGTGACGAGCTAGCTATCTAGCCATCTAGCCAGGGAAACTCAAAGGACAAGTATGAGCATATAAATATATATATATTGATGTACATATATTTATATACATCTATGTAGAAGATGAGGATGGTTTTAGGAAAGGATTTTCAAACATCCTGTATTTCATCTGGTATGCTATTTCCTCAGATAATGTGAATGACTGATGTGTGGAGGTTGCTACACATCTATTTCCTATCACAGACAGAGCTATTACTTAAGTAATCAATATTTAATCTCTATTAGGGAAAGTAATTTTTAAACCTACTTTATTAAGCACATCTGCAGTACTTGATATAAATCACAGCCCCACAGAGCTGTGTTGGACTCAGAATCTTTGCCCATATCTTAAGTGCCTTTTCATGGGGAGAAGGGGAAGGAAGAGAACTCAAAAAACTTAGATAGTTCTCTCTCTTGCAGGCAATGGAGTGAGTCCAAAATAGCACAGGCTTGATTCACAACCTGATTTTTGTGAGGGTGGTAGAGAACTTGGGGAAAGGGTATCAGCATCTGTCCTGTGGTGAGTCAAAAACTGCAGCCAGAGCTGGTTGTAACAATCCCTTCCCTCTGCTCCCAGAAGTGAGGCTTGGTCAAAGCTGAAACATTTTTCAGAGATATGTTAGCTCATAGCTGGAAGGGCTTGGGACAGATTGACAGAGAGGAACTCAACTACTAAAGGCTGATGAGGAACGTGGAGAATTAGAATTAATCAGTGTCCTGCCTCATTTGGGGGGTTCCTTCAAGAAAATGCTGGTCTGGGTCAAAGAGTGCAGACATTTGAATCAGTTCTGGACAGACATTTCTTGTTGCTTATTCAAGCCATAATTTCAAAGCAGACCCAGCAGACCAAGTCACCAGGTTTTTGTAGCATCCCCAGCTTGCAGTGTTCCAAGGGATACTTCCAAGGGAACTTCCCTGCTCCTGTGTCTCAGGGGTTGCCAGTGATCAGACTGGTGCCAGTTCAGGTGGCACTTACAGAGGTGTACACACAGGGTGTTTCTCCCTGGCCCCCTATCTCCAGCCTTGCCACTGTGCAGTCCACCCCAGCTGCCTCAAGGTAGCACAGGGACTCTCAGCCTCTCCCTTTCGAAGCCCTCCATCACCATCTAGCAATGAAATGCCCTTTTTCAGCACTCAGAGCTATACAGAAGGTGAATTCAGCAGGAATTAGATGGTGTAAGTTTCCTGGATTTGAAGTGAAAGTTCTGCCATTTTAACAGCATTTGAAGAAATCAAGAAAAAGGCAAAAGTGAGACACATATGTGTGTGTCCAGCACTGAAAGATACCCAACAGACCAGTTTTCCCACTTTTTGCGATAATATAAACTTGTGGCTGCTCTCACAGAAATACACACAGTATTGGGACAACTTTAACAGCAAAGAGATGTTCATTTGGATGTGACTTGGCTAAAGATTTTGAGAACACATTTAGGTATTCGGCATAAAGAAAAACAAGGTGGGGGGCTGAGATTTATCAGGAATAAACACTGAGTCAACAAAATTTCATTATTTGCAGTCACAGTTCAAGGCCAGCAGAACGCACCAGGCACACAAAGGACATGCTGGCTCAAGGCTGCTGAAAGTTAACGTTGTGCAATATTTCTGCAGATGTGGAATAGTAAACTATTCTGAAAGCCAATGCTCAGTTCAGCAGAGAGTAAAATCAGCAGAGAGAATGAACACAGAGCAGCATCAGAAGGCAATATGCAGCCCAAATACACTAAAAAAATTTAAAAATTACATTTATGCCCTGAGTTTTGTTTGCCTCCAAGTCTCTGTTTTCTGCCTGTCACCAAATACATCATGGCTTACTCCTGGGCTCCTGTTTGGAGAGTATCTCAGTACTTTCCATAATAATAATAGTGGGTTTTTTTAAAAAAAAAAAAGTCGGTGTGACTCAGGAAATAATATATTTCAGGATCTGCTCCTTACAGACAGTGCAGATGTGCCAGGGTTGGCTCTGGTTTATAAACAGTAGGGACACTGGTTTTTATTCTTCAGAGTGACTGCCGTAGTCATTTCACCTCCTGTTTGGCAAGAGCCAAAGCCAGTATCTTGAGCTATTTCAAGACTGGTGCTGTGTGCTTATTGGTTTGAGCACCCTGAAGAGTCAGTCCAGTGTATTAATGAACCCAAAGACTTCCATTGTGACAATTCAGTGCCTGATCATATCTGTGGAGTTCTCTCATGTTTGACAGCAGCCCCTTCCAGGAGCTGCAGGGGGAAATGCAAGGAACACACAGCAAATGTACATGAAATAATTGATGCACAGGAAAACCTCCAAGTCTCTTTGCTAGTGGGACTTTCTTTCTCAGATTTGTAGGAGTTTGTATCCCTGTTGAAAAGGAATATTTTGGCTCTTACCTGCTGAGGATGTTCTCAATAAGTAATGGATATGCTTTTTTAAAAATTTGCCTGAAAGAAGGCAGCTTTACTTGTTTCCCCTGCTGGGAGAGAATGTGAGAACAAGACTCTTCCTGACAGAACTTAACCACTTTTTTTTTTTTTTTAATGTTCTCCTAGAAATCTCTGGGACACTGAGGATGAGGCAGATTTAATAAAACAATGAAACACGCTTGAATAAATCTGTGATGGTGGAAAACACTTGCAGGAGTCAAAATCACCAGTCGTTCTTTAGATTTTTCAATATCAAATATTCCTTTTGTGTTTAGCTTAAGATTGAAGGCTTGTTCATATTTCATAAAAAATAGTTTGTCCTCACCTTCTTCAAACAGTTTGTTTTAAATTCAGAGCCCTGTGTTGGAACACTTTATTTATGGTTGCAGTATCAAGATAGGTCTTGGCAACATCCCTCCTACAAATGACAAATATTTGTAAAATGGTTTGAATTGTATACACAGAGATACTACATTAACAGACACGAGACAGCAGAAGCTGAGCTTTTCCAGCAATGTCTGTGCAGTGGTTTTGTGCTGCAACTCTGTGATGTACAGCCTTGCTCCAGAATTTACTCTTTCATGTTTCTGCTCCAAACAGGGCTGTAAATTATCATTTCCGTGGCTTACCCTTAATTAACCATTTTCCCAAGTAAGATTCCAAACAGTAAAAGTGCAGACTATGGATATCAATTTCCAGGTTTTGTAGAATTATGTAACTCTCAGCCTCCTTTTGTGGGGTTTTATTATATTTTCCAACTTTCCCTAATCCCATCTAAATGATCAATGATTTTTTTCAGCCCTAACTCTTAAGTGACTCTCTCTAAACCCTGTGTAATACCCAATATGTATTGTCCCCATTTGAGGGTTTACCTTATTTCAGACAAAAAAGCAATTTCAGTGAAGTTGAAATGTATGGTTTTGGTTTCAGGGCTACCTCTATCTGACATAAAACTACTAAGCCTTTATTGAAATATATATGATTCTACCATAAACGCCCCCTTTATAGAATGCACCTGGAGAATATAATGGAAAACATACTTGTTTCTTGTACAAAACCGAGCAACTGTTCTGTAATAATATATAGTCCATTTGATATTTAAAAGGTCATAATTTTACACAAAGAGAAGAAAAATGCAGGCATGGTAAAAAGTAACATTAAAAAGTGTAGCTGCACATCTCCCACATCTGCTTTTGTATTAGGCTGACAAGAGCAGCTGACACACATGCAGCACGCTCTGGTCTGAGACAGACCAAAAGAACATCTCTATACCTCGCTGCCCCTCAGATTCAGCATTTCCCAGTCCATAACACTTTAACCTCCAGTCCCTTGGGAGATAAGAACACGATTCCCAGGTTTTTTTCGGCAGGGGGAACAGTGAAGTGTGGGATGGATAAACACATTTCACCATGCCACACAGGAAGCCTGCAGGAGAGCTGAAGCAAACCCAGGTTTGCCAAGTGTAAGATCAAGTTCAAAGAGCCTCATCTGAGTGGTTGCACATAACATGTATTAGGAGTCCCAGGAGACCACGTGCTACCTGACAGCGCAGGAGCACGAACTACTCCATAGAAGAACACCAACCTTCTGTACCTGTAAAATGAAGTCTGACAGCTGTAACTTAAACCCTGGGATTGAGTCCTGACCATGCATGTGCAGCACCAGCAACGAGGAACTGCATTCCAGAACAGGTCTAAGGGATCACTCCTCCTTCTGCTTAAACTATACAGGGGAATCACAGAAACCTCCAAGATTTTCCTCAACTAATTTCCACTTAAAGAAATGCAGATCCTCTGTGTACTTTAGGTACTGGGAGACCTCCCTGACCCATTGAGGCATTCCAGTATTTAAAGGGGGATTATAAAAAGAGAGAGAGAGTGACTCTTTGCACAGGCAGATAGTGATAAGACAAGAGGAAGTGGATTTAAACTAAAAGAAGGGAGACTTAAATTAGATGTTAGGACAAAATTTTTTACTCTGAGGGTGGTGAGGCACTGAAACAGTTGCCCAGAGAAACTGTGGATGCCTCATCCCTGGAAGTATTCAAGGCCACATTGGATGGTGCTTGGAGCAACCTGGTCTTGTGGGTGACCCACGAAAGGGATATTGGAACTGGATGATCTCTAAGGTCCTTTCCAACCCAAGTCTTTCTATGATTCTATGTATGACAACTCTTACTGTATGACATGCCCCCTGGATGGGTTTCTCCCTTTTTGTTCCTCTTTTTATTGATTAATGATGAAATTTCCACCAATGATCTCAGACTTACCCTTATGGCTTAAGGATAACCAATGCCAGACCCAAATTAAGGGATTCTGGAGGCACAGCACTTAGTATTGAGAATGCAATATGCCAGGCCTCCCAGCAGAGCCCAGTGCCTAAGCTCCAGTTCTGGGCTTCCTTGCACTGTGGGGGAGGGCTGGGTACTCACAGCTGATCCCAGGAGAGATGCCTGCCTTGGGAGGAGACTGTCCCACTGTGCTGAAAAAAACACATAGCTCTCAAGAGAACAGAATTTTCTATATGTTTCTTCCCTACCAAAAACTTCAGGGAAAGAGATATCTTAAGATCTTGATAAAAATATCGTGATGCCTCAAAAAATAAGAGGTGTGGGATGAATTGTCCAAGGGTGGAAAGAATGAATGTAGCCTTCCCTCATCCTGTTGGACTGCCCTACCCTGTAGGTGTTGAGGGAAGCAGTAGGTGCTGCTAAACACTTGGAGAAGACTGGTGCTCTTGGTGTTCCCACCACCTTTAGTGCTTAAATTGCTTCCCAAGTGTTTACATGAGCTTCATGATTGGTGATGCAAAAGACTGACTCAAAATCCTCCCTTACACAGGGAAGGGGAAGGGAAGGGAGGGGAGGGGGGGGAAAGGAAGGGAAGGGAAGGGAAGGGAAGGGAAGGGAAGGG